>JARHVA010004877.1:0-60000 GCA_037957365.1 Torreya grandis
AAAGTTTGCAAGCACCAAATTTTAGGATCACCAACCCCTTTTGCTAAGCACCAACACAAAAATGATTTGTGATCACCCACCCATAGGAGCACCAACCCCTCTTGTGTATAAGATACCAACTATCTCTCAATTTTTATTTTTCAACAAATGATAGCACACTACTATATCTCTTCTCTTTTTTTGCTTTCCTCTACTCTTCTTAGCTAGATAAAATCATTCATTTCCATATTAAAAAATGGCTTCCCAAGCCTCCTTTTATATCTTTCCAAATGACCTTTGGCATTCACCCTTGCATGACCCTTTGAATTCTTTCTTTTGTCTTTACTTAATGACTCTTCAAATTCCTCAAGGTGATCATTCATGGAGAAATTCATCATTTTCCTCTTTGTCTTTGGTGATGACTCTTCATATTCCTCAAGGTGACCCTTCATGGAGAAAGGTGTCCTTTTCCTCTTTTGTCTTTAGTGATGACTCTTTGACTTCCTCATGGGCCCTCTTTAGTCTTTATGCAAATAAAAATATATTCATTAATATTTAATTATTATTAACACACTTTTAGCCAAGATATAAACATTTAAAACACCTTTAGACAATAAATGCTAATTTGACATCAATGACAATATTTCCAACATACTTTTATAGTACCTGATCTACAAGACAACTTATATCACATAAACTAAGGCATAGGCTAAAATCAAGATTAAAAATAAACCTCTAGGCTTAACGTACTTCATAGTGTGTGTCTTGATTGCCTTGATCATTTTTTTTGTCTTCTTGTTTGATTGGTGATTTTGTTCTTATTTTCTCTCCCCTTTTTCTTGTATGGTTCTCACTCGCCAGTAGTGAAGAGACCTAGTAGAGTAGAACCCATCACTTAAATCAACCTCTTCTACCTCCTCATCTATGGATTATGTCTTTGAGGTATAAGATTCACCTCACCCATTGAGAGGCCCTAATTTTATTTGGGTATTTCCCTAAGTAGACATGGATTTTACCACTTTTTTAGACAATGATCTAGTTTCCCTTCAACACTATCTTAACACCTCTCCTCACCATATCCCAATTTTAACTCCACCTTAGGATCCTCCTTATGGCATGCCATCCCACCTTATGAAGGGTATCCCTACTACCATGATCACTACCCAACCTTTGACCACCCATGCATCTTCATCTACTAATCCCTTTGATGCCACAAACTAAAACTAACCTATCCAGCCAACCACTACTTACACCTTTCACCCCAGTGACTCCTCTACCTTGGGGATAACCTAACCATTAACCCATCACATACACTTGATTCTAGAGCACCCACAACTAGAACTACTAACCTCCCCTCTATCAAACCTAAACCATTAGTCAATACCCATTTACCAAGATTAGGGGTATCTATCCCTTTTACTTCACCACCCATTAGCACAAAGTTCACTACTTCACATCTTATCACCAACCCAACTACCACCCATGCCCAATCCATAGGGACTCCTCAATAGTTACCCATTGTACCCAATCTAGGATACATCCCTAACCCATAAGGGTATGTACCCACTACCCAACCAACATCATCCACATACCCTACCCAACCTCTAGCATCAACATTCCAATATGTTGTAGCCTCTCAACCACCAAACAATTACCAATATGTTGCCCAACCTCAGCCACAATATCAACCTTACAATCCTTTTGGTTTACCACCCTCAAACTAGCCTAATGAAAATTATCATAGACAAGATGACCAACCTTGAGTCATACATTTCAGGGGCTCATAACATCCTATCCTATGATCATATTTGTAATGAACCTATTCATCCTTTTGTCCCCATTAGACCTTACCATTCTCAATGGGAGCTTCTAAAATTTTCCAAATTTTAGAGAAAGGAAGACCCCCAACAACACCATAGGGTTTTGAGGCATGAATGTTACATCATTTCTTATGATGATTCCCTTCTTCTTTAAACCTTCTTCATGTCTTTATCTAGTCCACAATTGACTAGTATAGTGGCCTCACCAAGTATTCTATCTTTTCTTTCACCCAACTAGAACAAGTATTCTTAGATAACTTTTTCACTTACATTTCCAAGAAGGTCTCTATCACCGACCTCTATTCTATCAAACAATTTGATCATGAATGCATTACTGATTTCATCACTCATTGGAGAGGCTTGATTAATCATCTTTCATTTTCCTTGCCTCAACTTGAACTTATAGAATTTTTCACTCAAGCCTATGTTAAACATATATCTTTTACACTATGTACCCACATATTCAAAAACTTTTGATGAAGATTTTACCAAGGCACATAAGCTAGAAAACTAAGCCATGGATGAGGGTAAATTGAAGTTACAAAATAAGAACTCTAACTTCAAGATTAATGAAACCTCTTCTTTCAAACTAGGAAACTAAGCCAATACTGGAACCAAGACTAGGGGAACCACAAATGTCATCATTCTTAAAACTACCCCTCTACCCAATGTCAATCAACAAAATTCTCCCATTACCTCCAAAAAAAACATAAGGAACCCAAATTGAAGAAACCAAAAACAATTCACATCCACTTGGAGAATTTTATACCTCAGTTCTGAAGAAGCTACTAAAAGCTAACATTATACAACTTTCACCCATTAAACCTCCCTAGTAGTTTGATTCTTCTCATCTAGCACCTACTTGGTACAATTAGAATGACCTATGTGCTTTTCATTAGGTAATTAGACATGACATCAGCTGATGTAATACTTTAAAGAATGTTGTTCAGAGTCTTATTGATAAAGGGGAACTCATGTTGGATAATCCAAGTACCCCTCAAATTCAAGCTCTTGACATCTTTCTGAAACCTTTTCCCAACCATGCCCCTATCAAATCCAAGGACACATAAGATAAATATTCTCATGATACCCACATTTTTAATATGGTCCTTAATATACCTATCATCCAACCTACCTAATTTTCCCCCACTTCATCTATCGAGGTGGCAAAGTCACTTTCCCTTCCTTTGGAGGCCCAAACCAAGGAGGTTACTTTTTCCTTAGCTTCACTCATAAAGGATTTGGAATCATCAAACATCCCTTTGGATACCTGACCTAAATGAATAACCATTCCTAGCCCACCATCTCCCCTAACTACATACCAAGCCACAACTATGGACATTGTGCCCAGGGGAGAAACTTTTTCATAAACATCCCTCATGGAGAAACCATCTAGCTTGAACTTATCTCCTTTGCTTGAGGAAATTAATGAGGCTATCAACCCTCCTCATAAAACCCTAGGTGTCTCCTCAGCACCCACTACCTAGGATGCCAAACTACTATACAAACCTTTTTCCAAACTCATTCAAAAGATAGGTATGGCTACAAACCTAGACATGGAGCAAACCAATTTTTGGAAATAGTTAGGGCTTCCCTACATCAAGAAACTTGAACCTTATATCATGCCTTTAACCAACTAATCCATCATTCCCCCACCACCTCTCAAACCAACCATAACTTCTACCAACCCCTTACCTTATTAGTCAACCAACGCAGCCACCTCTCTAACGACCACACCAGTAACCAAACCTTTCAAAACTCTTGGTGCCTTCCCTACTTAGAGTTTGGTGCACCCATCCTTGAAAGTGGAATTAACCTCACCCAAGCCTATTCCTAGGTATTGACCCATCAACCAAGGGGATGAAAACATTAAAGGGATGCATGACTAAGACTCTACCTCCCTCTACCTTTCCCTCTATCTTAGGGCCTCACCCTTCTAATTTATTTAAAAATCAACCCCCTTTTAACATATGTCACCCACTTCTACTAATTATTCTTGCCCACTTATTGTGTTGATCCTTTTCAAATTATAAATAGTCAGCCCATCAAACTTGACCACCCTAACTACCAACATACCCAAACCAGAGCCATCAACAAAAAACACCACCTTACCCAAACCATCTCTCACCAAACCTATTACCACCAACACACCCATCTTACCAACCCAAACCATGATCCCTAAACCTTTATCACCTCTAGCTAAATCCTATATGACCATTCTTCAAAGATTATTGTAGACCTCCTACTTCATGTTACCTCCTATCAAACCTTTTGATCCTCTTAGTTTGAATCTATCATGGTACAATGATCATCAAATTTGCTCCTATCACAAGACACTTAGGCATGCCATAGAGAATTGTAAATCTCTCTAGGCCATTATCCACCAACTCTATGAAGAGGATGATCTTTTAATATATGAACTTCCATCTATTCCTCCACTAATACACCTAAAAACTAGTCATCAACACATTCCTAATCCCTCACTCTCACCTTAGAGTGATGGAAAATCTACCCAACCTCATATCCTATCTTGCCCCTCTATTCATACCATTAATATGGTCACATAATCACAAAAAAAAGATAAAGGGAAGTCCAAAGTGTCCATTCCATTTGCATATCCATCAACTCACCCTAAACTAAACCAGATCCAAACCTTCATATTTGTAACTAGGCCTAAAGTTACCATCTTATGCACCTCAAAAGCTAACCCCTTTGAATCCATTAGGAGGGTCATTATTAAATAACTTCACCAAACCCTATCTATGATGAGCCTTTATGAGATCATTTCCACCTCACCCCACCATAATTAGGCCATGATAGAAGATATGTAGGCTATTGAGGTTAGATTAGGAGAATCCTAACCTATAGAGGCCTTCATAGGCACTCTCTAACTCTCCACCCTTGTTACCTTAAAGGACTCAAGATACCTTATATCCACCTAAAAGATCTAGATCCCCCTCTATTTATTACTACCCATATCAACTAAACCTGCATCAAATGGGTTATGATCGATGGGGGTGACAATATAAACATCATCTCTTCCCATGCCTATGACCAACTCAAGCTACTAGACAATGTCATGTCCAAAACATCAGCCATCCTTAGATCCTTTAACAACACTATGACCACTACTTTTGTAAATGTTGTCTCCACATTCATCTAGGACCTCATATGCTCCCCAAACTCTTTTATGTGGTTGAAGGTGAATTTTAGTACAATGTTTTACTAGGGAGATCTTGGATCTGCATCATGGGTTATGTACCTTCCACCCTCCATCATTATGTAAAGTTTAAATATGAAGGCCAAGTTATTGCCATAGAATCTTAACCTATCCCTTTCATAGCATGCAATATGACTTACCAACCTAATGATGTTATCCTACCTCCATCCAATACACCACAAACATCTACCACCAAGCCCTCACCTACAGAAGCCAAAACCATTGCTTCCCCTTCTACATAAGCATCTATCAATTTATCTATTCCTATAGACCAAATACCCATCACTGATTCTTTGGAGCCTACCTTCCAACACCTTACCCTTGGAGAATACCATCTCCTTAGCCTTGATGCCTTCCAAACTCCTCAGGAATATGGAAAGCTCAACCATCAACCAAGTCATGATCCTAACATTAGAGCCATTATTCCTTTAGGACATCCTAGCTATCACACCCACTTTATCTTTGGGGGAACTGAAAAACCACTTAATGTTACCCCCATCCACCCTTCACCTTAACCATTCACCTCTAACTTCTCTTACTTGGATAACCCTAACTTTACCAAACTATACCTTCATAGGTGTGCCTAAAAAGAATTTGGTTTAGGATGATAGGAGCATGGCCCACATACATTGACCTTGATTAAGACTCACAAGCCTCACTATAAACATATCCTTTCCTTCATTCTACCCAATAATAAGAAATCCATGTAACCTACCACTACCATTTTTGAAGAAGAGGCCTCTTCCTCACCAATACCCACTCACCCTGAGTGTGAATATGAGGACATCATCCCACCTAACTCTATTTTTCATCAACATGATTATATTCACCCCCTAGCTTATCAAAAGGAAAGGGTACCCATTTATATCCCTTTAATCCATCTTAAACTAGTAGGAGAAGATTTTCTTACCATTTACACTATTCAGTGTTATGATGATGATTCTATTCTCATCTACCTTAATACACCTAATTCTTCCATCCAAAAATCCTTAACTCCAAAGACCTAATCCATGTTGAATGAAACCACTACATATATTTACATAAACACTTGAGGCAACCCCCATGTTGTCAAACTAGGCCAAACTCTCACCCCTAAGGAACTACAAGACTTTTCTACCTTTCTCCAAGACTACAATATTCCATTTTCCTGGTCATATGTTGACATGCCTGATATTTCCCTAGCCATTTCCACCCAAAACATTGTGACTAATCATAATTCCGTTTTTTTAAGACAAAAAATCCACCAAATGCATCCTCACATAGCTCTCCTTGTCAAAGAAGAGACCCAATGCCTCCTTTCTATCAACTTCATTTAACCCATTGATTATTCTCAGTGTGTTTCAAACATCCTACCCATCACTAAAGCTACATGAGGACTATATATATATGCGTAATTTCATGACCTCAACCTTTCATACCTAAAGGATGACTTTACACTACCTAGCATCAACCAACTTGTTGATCTCACAATAGGCCATGAGATGTTGTCACTCATGGATGGATTCTGAGGTTATAATCATATTTTGATTACCCCTAAAGATCAACACAAAATTGCCTTTATCACCCCATGGGGGACTTTTTATTACAAATTCATGCCATTTGATCTTAATATTGCTAGTGCAACCTACCAACATGACATGATCTATATTTTCCTTGACCTTATCCATACAATCATTGAAGACTATGTGGATGACCTTCTCAAAAAGTCCAAACTTTGTAAAGACCACTTAACTATTTTCAATATTATCTTTGAGTGACTTAGCCATTATCATATCTAGATTAATCCTAAGAAATATATTTTTGGGGTCTTGTCAGGAAAACTTATAGGCTTCATCATTTTGCTCCTCAAGATGCTACCTCCAACCAATCTTAAGAAATTCTTTAGTTTTTAGGGGAAGATCCAATCCATTCACCATTTTATCTCCTAGCTCTTCGATCAATGTCAAATTCCACCACCTCTTGAAAAAAGACATCTCTTTCAAGTGGAATGTTGATTATCAAAAGGCCTTTGATGCACTCAAAGAGTACCTTCTATCTCCACCTATCCTGACACCTCCTAAGGATGACAAACATTTACACCTCTATATATTTACCATAGACCATTCCCTAAGGGTAATTATTTCTCATCAAGATTAACAGCATAAAAAACAAGTCATCTATAATATTAACTGCACACTTATCAAGTATGAGACTCGATACACAGATACTGAAAAACTATGCTTGACTTTAGTATTCATGGATACCAAACTTCACTACTACCTTCTTAACCATATAACTTTTATCATAACCAATATCGACCCACTCAAGTATATGTATTCCATACCATACCAAAACTATTATATGGCCAAGTGGCTCATGCTTTTAGTTAATTTTGACCTTGAGTTACTTAAGCCAAAGTCGATTAAGGGGCAAGTCATTACTGACCAATTGGTTGATGCACCTCTAATAGACAACCAACCTCCTCCTCTTGAATTCCCAAATGAGTCTATAGTAATCCCATTTCAAGTGTATTTCACCAACCAAGTAAACATGTTTTTTTAGGGTTCCAAATGTTAGAATGTTGGGGGAGCCAGTATCATCTTATCCCCTTCATCAGTGAACCACTTCCTTTATCTTTTAAACTCAACTTCAAATGTACCAATAATGTGTCTGAATATGATGCCCTAGTAATAGGTCTTTAAACTACCTTAGCCATGACTTTTAGAAAAATCAATATATTTGGTGACTCCCAACTTGCAATTAACCAAGTCAATGGCATTTACCAGTGTAAGAATGAAATGATGCAACTATATAGATAACTAGTTACAAAACTCCAAGCATCATTTGAACACTACCATATTCAAACCACCCCATGATCTATCAATAAGTTTTCTAACACCATGGCTTCTCTTACCTCACAAATCCCATTAGCACCTTTGGAATCCAAACTTTCAGTCATTGTCCACCACCTCACCAAACCTTCTTACACCAAATCAGACACTCCAACCACCTTTAGTGTGTAAAAAGTTCTACTTGATCTTTGGTATCAACAAACCTTCAACTACCTTAACCTTGGCATAATTACCTTTATCCTCTTTAGGAATTCCCATCAATAATTTATTTAGATCATGTCTCATTATACCCTTATGGTAATAATTCTCTACAAATGTGGTTTTGATGGCCTCCTATTATGTTGCCTCTATGGTCCAGAAGCTTCGTACATTATCAAGGAGATACATGAGGGTATCTATAGGGGTCACTTTAGCAAGCTTATTTTAGCCAATCATATCCTCCACATAGGCTATTATTGTCCTACCCTTAACCAATAATATTGTGATTATGTGAAAAAGTGTGTCAAGTGTCAACAACATGCTAATTTACATCATGCACTTAGTAATAGCCTTTGTGTTTCTACAGATTTTTAGCCCTTTTGATAATGGAGTATCAACCTTATTAGTGAAATCAAACCTAAATCTTCATAATGACATCATTCTATCATTACCATGACTGAATATTTTACCAAATGGGTAGAAGATATTCCCTTTGTCTTGACAAAAACTAAAGATATTGTTGAATTTATCACCCATCACATCATCTGTCATTTGAATGTTCCCCATAAGATCATCACTAATAATGGAAAATCCTTTAAAAATAAACAATTTTAGGGCCTTTGTGACATATTTGATATTAAACTTAGTTTTTCATCACCTTATCTCCCACAAGAAAATGGATAATCATAAGCCTCTAACAAAACTCTTAACAACATGCTTACAAAAATGGGCAACACCTCAGGTCAAGATTAGAACTTGCACATCCCTTTCACCTTATGGGCATATCATACTAACATCCAAACCCCTACAAGTGTTACACCTTTTCCTCTCATGTTTGGAGCTAAGGTTGTATTGCCTCTTGAAATTAAAATACCTTCTCTTCACATATCTTTGTGTAACCTTATTTTGGAAGATGATTATCATCAGGAATGTTTATCCCAAATTGAGATACTTGATGAGCGTCATTTGGATACCCTTTCCCATCTTCCCATCTATCAATAATGAAATAAGCGTGCCTATAAAAAACAACTAAAAGTTCAAGAATTCAATATTGGAGATCTTGTTCTCAAGGAAAATCAACATGAAACTTATATGGAGAAAAACAAAAGGGGAAAATTTGATTTCAATTAGCTTGGACCCTATATCATAACCCATAAGTATGGATCAAGAGATTTTCATTTTTTCTCTCTTGAAGGAAATATATAACTTGAGCCTCTCAATGCTTCACATATGCATCCCTTCTATTATTAAATAGGGATCATAATCATCATTTTATAACTTAAGCTTATCCCCTATGACCACATTCATTTCCCTCTTTTTAGGGGAAATTAACTAAAGCTAAATCATGTTATTATCCATCGAAATCATAGCCTAATATTTAATTTTGGGTAGCATGACTCTACCCATGACATGATTCTCATAGTAATTCTCATCTCTTTGAGATTGGTTCCTATGGTCGTTTTCACCTATACCCCTTTTTTCACCTATTGAACCTTCATGTGAGCTTATTTTTGCCTTCATAAAGTTAGTACATTGAGAATGTGTAAGTAATACTATGTCAAGTGAAATAAAACAAAATAAAGATCACTATCAAAAGTCAAGAATAAATTATGGGTCATCGTTAGCATCTGCAAACTACTCCCTTGAAGGACAACTGTTGGAAATCATTTTGAAATTAAAAAATGTAAGGTGGACTACTCCCTTGAAGGAAAACTATAAAAAACATTTTAACTAATCATATAAACTTAAATCACTCCCTTGAAGGATGGCTAAGTAAAGCATTTTTTAAAAACAAGCAATTTTTAGGAAGCTTCTCACATCGATTAGCTTCCCCAACCCTAAACCAAAAGTAAAAGAATTTTGAAAACTGTAATCATCTCTCATAAAAGAAATATTATTGGAAAGAAAAAATTGGCCCTCCTTAGTATACTTATCACATTGATCAATCTACATTTTATATATAAACATAGACTTGTTTATACTACCTCTTTGCAAACCTATAGAAAAGGCATACTAGTCTCACTAGTAGCTCCAGTTTCACCCATTCGCCCTCCACATATCATATGCATCAGATGATGAGCATACTTGACACACTGTGATTAAGATACCTATTTATCAACCTAAACATGCTAATTCAAAGCATTTGAATGACTTATCTTCATTAAGCAAATCTAACTTTGGGTTTTGTATCGGTCCTTACCAATGAAAAGGCATCAAGTTCATTTTTATTATCTTTTATCAATTTATGTGGATATACCTCTCGTGATTCTTATTGATCTCTTACACATCTAGTTTATTACCTACTTACTTCATGTATATTAATTTTAAACCATATTCACATTCTACCTCTATGATCATGAATAACAAACATCACATCAAGAGCATGAACATTATCAACTATGTCAACAAGTCACACCATCTATCTCTCTATGCACCAAACATAATGTAAGTATATCACAATAGACCATAAACATCAACCTATACATTTACAATTATCACATCATATGAGCCTATAAGCATATCATTACACCAATATAAGCATAAACCAAATCAATGACCAAGACATCATATCATATACCATTTACCATTCCATCCATATGACCATAAACAAAGCCATTACATTATCATATAACATACATCCATTAGTAACACATCATATCATATCCATGAACAAAATCAAAACATCATAACTATTTTTTTGGCATCACATGCCTAAGTTACTAACTGGAACACTAACATCATAAACCAAAAGTCAAGAATCATGAGACATAACCATAATCATAAACATGAGCACCACATGAACAATAAGCATCCATCATATATAACATCAAAATACATACATCATATACATCGAATCATCAAAAAATAATACATGTAATAATGTGTCAGCTCTTTCAAAAATATATACATCTCTCTACATTATTACACATGCTGGTAAAAAAATAGTACATCATAATAATGCATCTAAACATAATCATGGGCATGCAAACTTATATCTGGGGGTGGTCCCCCTAGGACCCCTACCTAACCTATTGTAGTAGCCCACTGACCTGGAATAGCTATCGAGGGCCCATCAAACAAACTAGCTCTATACTATGCATATCTCATGGCTTGAGATAATTGGTTTAGCACCATCACATCATGGTATCTAAGCTCCTCTATGGTGGCTAGGTACCATGATCATGGCACTATCCTTGGTGGCCTTCATACTACTGTACCTACTCCAACCCTTTATCTTAGTATGTCTCTCTCTTACATAATTGTACCTAGGGATGCATGTGTTTATTCTCTCTCACTTGCAATGGTTGTAATCTAACCCTAAAATATAGTGATCTAACCCTATATTGTAACTAATTATCCCTACAACACCTATATCTAAGCCTATCCTATAGCCAACAATGCCCCTACCTATCCATCTTTATCAGCTGGATCTATAGCCATCAGCATCATACCTCCATCATCTCTACCCATGTCTACCACTGTATAGATCAATTTTTACCAATCCATATAACTATTTGTGTACCCTAGATCATCCATAGGATCCCTAATATAAATATCCTCAAAACCACCATCTAAAACTATCTAAGTAAGTTAGGGCACTAGTAACTAAACCTCTAAATCCTACCTCTTATACTATGGATGTGGACCTAATACATCTCGTATCAAGTTGAACTGATACCATACCTAGTTGAATGGAATGAATTAAACCTCACCCTCTTGGTATCCCACTATCCACTTGTAACTTTGCATTGTAAGGTTTTGCCTCCTATAACTTATCTAGATGGGAAACTATAGATATGGTCTTTAGGTAATATCCCTAGCTAAAAAATCACATAGGGTACCCTTGAACCCCTCGACATCATGAGCACCACCACTTACCCCTGATGTAGCCACATCATATCTCCATCTCATGAATATTATAAGAAACTTGATCTATGTATACCCTATGATGTCAATTCCATCGATCTCAAAACCCAAATGTGCTCATAAGCCTAATAATGAAGAACCAATCCCATGTTGATACCATATCTTTGATCATGTCTAAATCCCCACAACTCCTTATAAATATAAACTAGCAAAACTTGGACCCAACCAAATACTTTCCTCCCAAAAAATAACTCCACCAATACATCCAATATACATAAGGAAACCTCTCACTACTCAAATCTAGGAGCCCAAAGCATGTATACCATTAACATCATCATCAATCTCCTTTTTTCTAGAGCTATCTCATATAACCTTATGTATCTAAACCCTCTAGATTACCACTAAACCTAGTCACTATCATTTTCATATAGATACTTCACATACTCATCTCACTCTTCCTGCTCTATCTAGTATATCACCTCACCACATAGTGGGAGTCAAGTGATCCTATGTACATCCTCTAGGAGAATAGTCATCTCCCCAGTCAATAGTAAGAAGGTATTAGTAGTAGGATACCATATTTCAATGATTGTTACTATCATTGATGCATCTCTAGGAACGTGTTGGTAATGCCTCATCACTCCTATTCCTACCTCCTCTATGTGTGCCTAGTTATTTGTAGTCATCCACTTGAGAAGCATAGGGAAGATATGTGGCACATGGTCATACATCTTGATATGCTCTCAAGCTTACACCAAACCAAACATTGGGCTTAATTATTATTAATAAGCCTATCTACCCTATGTTTTTGATACTTGACCTATTCCCCTATCACTCCTACCCACCTATCTCACCCTAGATACATTACCCCCCAACAACCTAGATTAGATTATCAACCCATTACCCTTACCTAATCATTAAATAAACCCCTAAACTTACCCTTAATATAACCCCAACCTACTTGACCTAGTCCTAACCCTTAACACACTTTGAAAAACACCTAACCCTATCACCCTTAACAAACCTGCACCCATTACCCTTACTCAATCCATTTAACCCTAACCACACCCTAAATAACTTATTAAAACCTAACCATAAAAAAACTATCCTAAATTCTTAGCCAAAATCCCTACCCTATACTACCCAACCATTGATGGTCATGCTTACCATTTATGGTTGTATAGCCCTACTTCCTAAGGTGTTGACTATTGATGGTCAGACCTGACCATCAATGATCACCTATGGGTGTTTCATGGTCGAAACACCCCAACCATCCATAAGCATAACTAATTAAAAAAACTTCGAAAACCTAGCCTAAGCACCCTAACCACCTAAAATATTACCTAATCTACCCACCTACCCTATCAATCTACCATTTTACCCACCAAGTTTCCCAAAAACCTCAAAAACCCTACTTAGGGCATATAGGTATAATTGTTCATTTTTAGGCTTACCCACCTAAGCAAATTCAACAATGCAAACAAATCCTACTCTAGCAATTTGAATGCAACCTTACCTAATTTGATGGCCTCCTTTATGGTTTGAGCCTATGAGTAGATGTCTGGCCACATCCTCATGCTCTTTGATTCTTGGACCCATGCAATCACCCACATGCCTCTTGCTAATGAGTAGCACCCACCTTAGCAAACACCTTCCTTGAAAAGTGCCAAAATCTCCCATGCTAAAGTTAGTAGAGAAAATTAGTAACAATAGTAAAAATGAGTCTTATTTTTAATTTTTATCTATTTGAGTTATTAAGGTTTCCCTTGACCATCGATGGTCACCTTCTAGGGACCCTAACCAATGACGGTTAGGAAACCCTACAAACCCTAGTTTCACTGTTTACCTAAAACCTACCATTCCTAGCACACTATCCTAGGATTTTGCCTACTTTTAGAGATGCCTTTCTCCCACCTACTTGACCACCTCATCACCTTATTATCAGTGTCTTTTGGCCCATTTGGTGTGCAATTTAGCAACACTTATTTCCTAGTCTTTGACCACAATGATAACATTGCCATGTTGACCCATTTTGTATTTTGCACCACTTCATACATACTAACTTAATTATGTCTCACTAGGAGTACTTCCTACCTCAAATACCCATGACACTTGACCCATTTATGTTTTCCTTAGGAGCACTTCCTACCTTGGATACCCACCAAAAACATGAAAAATTCTTAGGAGACTTGCATTTACGAGTGTTCTTAGCTACCACACCTATAGGTAGTCACATGATTTACTTTTCACTTGTCATAATTAACACCAAAACTTATTTTTACCAACCTTGGTAATTCTTGTCTTTGTATGATCTTGGCTATCACACCTTTTATCATATATTTTATGAAATTTTGCATTTCAAATGCCCAACTTCATGTCACCACCTCATGACTTTCCATACACCACTTATCAAACCCATACCCACTTCAATTTCACCTCACCAAATCTTAGTTTGAAGGGAAACACCTTCTCCCACTCTCAGGGTAACCAAACCCTTAACTCATACTCCATTTGTTTTTCTAGCTCATTTATGCAAGATACACAATAAAAAGGTGCAAACTGTAGACACCAAAAATATACACAACTACGCTTTTGAATGTTGAAAACACCCCTGGACCCACCCATGCCGCCCTTGAGACCAACATACCCCCATATAGCCTCACCAAACCTATTTGTACTTAGTTTAACCAAAATAAATAATCCTAACTTTTAGGACCCTTTTCTTGTGGACCCTGACCATCGATAGTCAGGGTGACCATCGGTGGTTAGCCTTGGGAACCCCTGACCATCAATGTTCAGGATCCACCTTTCACCAAAAGAATGCAAGCTTCACAGACCTTTTATAAATATAAACTGGTTTGATTCATGTTTCAAGCATTTACATGGATGAATTATATTTAGATGGCCTAGTTACACCTTCACTTCTACCTCTTACTTGTGCTTATAAGAGAAAGAGGCCTCGGAGGTTAAATCTATCTACAATAATTATCAAGAGCTCAAGTACTTAGAGTTTTATTTTACAGGTCAATCAACATCATCTACATTATCAATCCATCTTATTGAGAGTTTAATTATTATCACCTCTCAACCAAGCTTTCAGGTATCGTTACTCTACTAGAATCAAGCTAGATTTCACCCACAAGCTAACTACACCAACCACTCACCCAATCAACTTATGGTAAGACAAGTGATTATTTTTTACCATTCATATACTTTTAATTTCATTTTTAAATTATCTTATCCCTCCTCCAACTCCTATAATTCATCTATGGAATCTTTTCATTCAACTATTGGTCAAACTTAGAAATACATAGTCAACTGCTAGCGGTCAAACCTCAACTACTGACATCCAAGAATAAGCATCGATGATCACCCCAAACATCAATAATCACCTATGTAAAAAAATATCAAGATAATTTGACCTACCTAACCCTAAAAAAATCATTTTTTCTATGTTTTTGACTATTTATAGACCCCTTTCATATTTTTTGAAGCATACCCCGACCCATTAGTACTAGTACTAATCAGTTTATCACTAATTATATTGTTTTTAATATATTTTCTTGAAAATAATTCTTGTTTTTAGTTTTAATAACTTCTTATTATTTATGAAATTACCTTCTTTCCATTTTTATCAACTTGATTGTTTAAAACATGTGGATTGACAACCCCTAAAGAAGCTCTCACTTCCAGGATCTAGCTATCACTAGGCAATCCACCTAACTATCTATCTAACAAACAAGTTTTATTTAGTGATTTATTATCTATAGTTATTTCTCCCAATCAAAATAGGATCTATTCATAATCTTTTGATTCATTGTATGCACAACCAAATAGGTTTTTCAACCATACCCGTATTGAATTTCTTTTCTCTTTCCTAGAACTTAAAGCAAAATTTAACATGAAACAACTTGACTCCTACCCTCATGACTATAGACATATATGACTTAAAAAAACCTTATAAAAGTCTTCATGGCCCTATGAAACCAACATTTACTTATCTAGTCACCTTAGACCTTGTTTATTCTCTTTTAGGCTCTTTTCAAATATTTGAATTTTCAAATTCCTAGTTTTGGAGGGAAAACTCCTAGAAGCTATAAAACACATCTTGATGACTCAAAATGGACTCTTCATACACAAATGGACCTTATAAGGTCCTAACATTTTTACACTCAAAATTTGACCAATTTTGACTTCTTTAGACAATAACTCAAAAATGATGTTTCGTAGCTTGATGCTCTCGCTAGAAGGGAGAACATTTTCACTACTAGATTTAATTCTTGCCTTCCATTTTTTTAATTGAGGATACTTCATTCTTACTTGACTAATACTCTCCCTTACTTTCTCCTTTTTATTTTCTAAACTCTTGTTTGTCCTCTACTTGATCTTGTTTAGTCTTCTTATCCATGCATCTTCTACCTCTATGAGGTGTTCCAAATACTATAAATCTATGTTTAATGTATTTTTCACCTATTTTATGTCACTTTTAACCTCATCATACTTTGATACAACCATATAGGTCTTATTATCTTTCCTCATGCTTGTTTTATGGATTGCTTTCTCATAAATCTCACTTGATTCTTGTATTTTAAGTGATGCTTTCTCCTTATTCATGCTAAATTTTATTCTTTAGTATATAATTTCCTCTCATTCATGTCAAAATTTATCAATAATCCCATTTTAATCTCTATTACTAATTCTACTTCACATTCCTTCACTACTTGATGCCTCATTCTATCATCTTGCTCATTGTCCAAAAGCAGCTTCTTGTTCCACTCATTCTCAACATAGTACAATATGATTTGAATAATATTTGAATTTCCATATTCATGTTTATCAATAATTAAATTGGATATATCTTACCTAATTAAATAAATAACCTTGTTTGCTTACTCATACTCTCTTGGCTTGCTTGTTTGTGACCTTGTTTGCACAACTCTTGGTGTTTTCCTTTACTTCTCCTCCTTTGATGTTTCTTAGAGTTCATATTTGACCTTTTCCTACTATATTTTACCTAGTTTTATCCCCTTGTATAACAGGCATCCACCTCTTCATAATCTTCATCAAATCTTGGTCCACATTGCTCTTCATTTTATTGTGTACTTTGTTCCTTGTCTTTTCCTTGGACTCCCTAATTTATGAGAGTCATATCAACCTCCTCATGATCCATACTATGCTTAACAAGCACTCTATGAGGTGCTTCATCCTCACCTTACCTTGTTACACAATCATTCATCAATACAATTTTTTCTATGTACAAGAGGTCTTGATCACTTGAGTCAACTTCATACACCTCATCATAAAAAACATTTTAAAACACACTTTGAGAAAAAGTATCTTCTTTTCACTCAATTTCTTATTCACATGGTTGTACCTTCACATCTTTATCTCGGATTGCTTATACCATCTCTTTTATTTATTTAGTAGGCTTATACTCTTCCTCAATATTCATTTTTTCTTAGGATACACCTATAAAATGATCTTATTGTACCCTTTCCATGCTCTTTTCCACCCATTTTATACCTTGTTCCTTATTGGGATACCACATGCTTCTCATTTCATCTCCTGCATGCTTCTTAATTTGGTTATTATTTTTAGAAATTATTGCACCCTAGAAGAGGGTTTTCAAGCCTCTTCTAGATTTGGTTAAAGTGGGAACACTTACAAGTTTGTGGGTGTATCTTAGTATAAGTGAGCCTCTAGATTTAATGACCAGCTCCCTAGATGTGTCTTGAAGTTCTTATCACCTAAAATAGTTAAGTTTTTATAGGTAAAAGGGATAGAAGTTTCATAAAATGAAACTAATATAAGGAGATGATACACTAATATGATTTCTATATGACCATTATACTAACAATTGTACTCCTTTCACCTAAGAAACAAGGCATACAAACTAACTTCCAAGTCCTAAGAGATTCTAACATGAGTGTTTCACTATGGAGGTGATATGTATGAAGGTTGTCAAAGGTAAGTGAACCATAGGCTAATTGTAGTTACTAAGGCTCATTATAACTTAAATAATAGACCCATACACTTTACCACAATTTATATGATCTACTATAATAGGAACTCATGAATAAACATGAGAGGATAAGGGAAGAAAGGATAGAAGATTATCTCTTTGCATCACTATACATCACTTTGCACACATATAAAAATGCTAAATAACTCAAAAATAAACTTTAATTAATTTTTAAAAGGAAAAATACAATGTCATTCTAGCAAGGATTCACCATACATGGAGTGGTATTAGATTATAAAGGCCAAAATGGTAGATACTTATAGAACTTGAGAGAGAAGTGGGAAAAGAGAAGTCCAAAGGTCACTAGAACACTTGTCATGCTGAGAATAGGAAATACATATGTAGGAAAATGTATTAGGATATAATCATTGAAAGGTATGATATGACAAATGGCCCTCTAAGTTATGAGACTCATGAAATGTGGCTTAAAACTCCTCATTTTGTACAAGAAAACTACCCTAATCATTTATCCCTTTTAGAACATCCAAAAAATAAATAGGGACAAATATCATGATTGAACTAAGATGGAGGGGTTTTAGACATGCTCTACCATGCATTGGTTGCATCCCAAACATCTGTATTCTTCTATAAGTGAACCACCACTACCTATAGTCAAAGAAAATCCTCTTTCACTCACCCCTCACTCTTGGCCTTAAAATTATATCTAATTTTACATTAAAATGAGTGGATGAAAAATTTCAAGGCTTCCCATATCCTTATACTTCTAAGGTAGACCATAAAAGACCACTCACTTAGCATTTTCACTCTCACACTAGATTTCTTACTTTAGAAGTTTTGACTGGCTAAAGTGAAGGCACTTATAAAAACACTAAAGAGATATTAAAATACATGAAGTATTCATGGTGAGTTATAATAAGTCTTTATATTTCTCCCAAAGTTAATTGCATCTTTTGAAAGTCTTTAGAACCTACAAAAAATCCAAAACAGTCAAAGAAATCCAATTTCCCTCTTGTCTATACAAGTAGGGAACACCTCAATAATATGGAAGTAAACTCTTAAGAGTCCTCTATATCATCGAATCATTTTCATGTTCATTCTGGCCCATTAGGATAGTTATCCATATTCATTTTCCCAATTAGGTCATTTCCAAGGGTTTGTAAGGGTTTTAGACATTTCCACTCTAAAGGATTGTTCATGAAGATTTGACATTGGACATATGAACTAATGAAAAAAAATTGTTTTTCATGACCTTATTCAGCTTATAATATCCCCTTGAAATCTCCATGAAAAGTATCAAAGGAGATGTAAGAACCTCAAATTGCTTACTCGAGCCTTTCCTTCCATTTACACAGGACTGATGTGGTCATAAGCCAAAAGTGGCTTTCATTATGAATTTTTATGCATACCAATATCTTATACATACTTTATATATCCCTATACACATGTATAAATGTATTATAATTCTCATCTCATGTTATAAGTGAAAGTGAGTCTCTAGTTGGTCTTTAGGTCTATTCAAGGCCATATAGGCTTGTCTGCATACTCGAGGGTCTAGAACAGCCTGTTGAGATTATTCCTTATGTGTAAGCTTTATCATGTTTTCATATACATGATATATATTTTAAAACCTTTGTGAATGTTTTTGACAATCCTCAACTCACCCTCTTATCTCCATTTTCTAAGACTACAAAGTTTGTACTCTAGGGAAGTACCCTCTATCTAAGACAAAATAGAGGGTACTTCCCCTATTTACTTGGAAAAATGATTATTAAAGGAGATTATATAAGTTATTGATATAATTTTTATCAATTTTCATCCCTTCATCATATAATTAGACCTTCTAACTCTTTCAAGACCCAAGACAAACCCTTGGGAAAGGGACTATGTACAGGGTTTAGAATGTAAACTATATCTTGCTTGATTATAACCCTTTCTCCATGTTAATACCATATAATGAGGATATATTTAGGTGAATTCCATAATTTTGGAGTTCCCTCAAACACTTTTATCATCTTAATCCTTTCAAAATTTGTATTATCCACACTTTATCATTTAATTGTCTTAGATTACAGACTATATCCCTATTTAGAAGGGGGCCCTATAGGTAATCCTACATTATTAAACATTGAATATAGTGTTATAAGACCTCATTTAAGCCTTAAAATATTATTTATAAATTATTTGGACCCATTTACCTCATGTTCATGTTATATCCACACCGAGAGCACTACTTTCTACTCATTGTCTATAATAGTCAACTATAGTTGACCTTTTTGAGATAAAAGGGCCTGTAGGTAGACATTACCCTTTGAAAGTTATGCCAAAAATTATTTCAAAATACTCTGAGATATTTTAGACTCATATTCTAAAAACAAAATTTTTTATATCCATTAATAGGCCCTTGTTATAGATGGTGTAAGAGTTTGTACCTAGTTGTAGGTGGATAACTTCAAAGGGGAAGACACTTGTAGGTGTAGATAAGCTCAAAACATTGCATATAAACTTATTTTAAATATCATTGTGTTAATTTTTATGTATTTACTCTTAATAATATAATTAAATCATGAAGACATACTCTATTTTCACTTTTAAAATCTAGAGTCACCTTAAATTTCTAAACCCTGTAGATGTCATTGTCTAAAATTAGTGGTCAAAGGTGCATATTGGAGCTCTTCAAAAAATAAATTCCACTGATCATATACCTCCTAATTTTTTGAAATATTTTATCCTATGTGGGAGATATAATTTATTCTCATTTATATGCTTCAAATATCTTGACAACCTTGTCATCTGATCTCCATAAAATGGCTAGGTGCTTTATTTTCATGTTTTCAGGATATGATCCCTGAATACAGTCATTTCACCTTTGAAGGTAATCCCCCATTTTTCCTACCAATATATCATTCTAAATAGGTCTGACATGGCCTGATCAACACACTAGGACCTCAATAATGGTTTCAACACTTATATATAATACCTCAACTCCCTGTGGTACCACCTATAGGTGAACTTTTGCATTTTTGCAGGTAGTGAGTGGTATTATCAGTAGTGGGTAGATATATGTACTTGTGATCAACTCTAGGCCCTCAAAAATTCTTAAAATTCACTCTTATCAATCCAAATGATTTTAAATAACTACCAAGGCTCCCATTCCAACATGGCATCATCTTGAGAGACTCTTGTGCATGTTCATCAATGGTGGAAGGCCGTGTATATTATAATTTTTCTTCTCATGATCTCTATGATGCCACCTAAGGCTTAAATTATTTTTTAATGTTTTAATATCATTACAAACACCTTAAGACTATATTCACTTTTCTATAAGTTTTATACAGACCTTAATTATATACATCTCACCATGGCTATGAATGAACCTTCTATAGGAACCTTGGTTGTATAGGAGGTCTAGTTTTAAAAACTAATTACATATCACTTTGGAAGAATTAAGTTGATTATTCATGAAATAGGGTATGTTAAACATATTATGACTTTAATCACAATCCCATGGATGTGTTTTATAGCCTTTCACAACTCACCTAGTTGATTGTGTATGGTAGTCACACAACAAACTGACTATATGGTACTTATTATTGTAGCCTCATGGAATATTGACGTTTAGAATGATATTGAAATGTTAGGGGACAAAGAGGACATTTATAACATGATAATTAACCTATCATCATCCCCTAGAACCACTACCAAGGCATGAATATTCTATAGAGGGTAGAAACATGCATGTCATCTCAAATGAGACCAATTTGCAAAATTGAGATGATTTACCTATAAAACACTTTGAAACATGAAAAAAATTATGGGGAAGATGAGGTGAATATTTACATGTCCTTTGGATTCAATTTCATCATCTAGATTGTATAGAAGTATCCAAACAAGAGTAAAACCTATAGGGTATAGGAAATAGTGAGAAAAAAAAACATAGTCAACTTATTAGAGATCATTCATAAAGAAAATTTAAAAAATCCTTTAAATATTTTTATTAAAATTAATCTCTTTAATTTTAATATCACCCCCAAAGGTGTTTGGACTGAAACTTCTCCAACTGGTTGTATTAACCACAAACCTGTTGACTAGTTCTACATTTCTAGGAGGGTGATGAAGGAACATAATGGTTTTTAATCATTTTTAGCACCTAAAAATATTATAAACCCATATAATTAGTCCATTTAAGTGGAATATTAATTAAATGACTTTCTCCCATGTGTCACTCTCTCTCATGGTTGTATAAGTTTGAAACTCCTTGTTTTCCATTTGTTTTCTTGATTTTTAGTTAGGTAACCTACAACTTTTAGATGGAATGAAATTCCTAAAAATTAATATGACAGCTTAGGCATTTTAAAGGAAGCTATAACACTTGGAGACTTTTAAAACTATGCCACTTGCATTTAATGCTCTAAAATGACCCCTAGGTGACTCAAAATGACATATAAACTAAATAGACCATATCCAAGGATAAAAACATAAGATATAACATAAAATAAACCCTATAACATTATATTAGACACATATATAATTTTTTTAGTATAGGGGGTTGACCCATTTTGACTTGTGGTCAAAATTGTCAACATTCTTGGTAATTTCCCAAGGGTGGTATGCTTGTTATGCCATGACCAGTTGCCCAATCCTATCCATTGGGATATGGAGTCACATGTACACTAGTTTGAAACACAATTTTCATTTTGAAACACACAAGACAAGAAACCAAACTAACACACACTTGTGCTTCATGAGCACTTATGGAACATACACATAAAAATCAAACTAACTCATACACTAACTGACATCAGATGAACACTCCTTCCTAGATAAAAGGGGAAGTCTAAAACCTCTCTTTATTCATAATATAGAGTAAATAATGAGGCATTTATCCTTTTTATTCTTGGCATTGATTCCTCCCTCTTCTTCATGGTGTTTTCCAACTTCATTGGCATGGTGTTTAATGAGAACCAAGTAGCTCCAAATAGATTAACTATGTAAATTAACTCTTATTTCATCCAAATAGATTTAACTTTCTCATATGGCTCCTAAATTATGACCTTAAATGGTGGTTTAATAATACATACCTTCTTGATCTCCATTTTTATCTCAATAAGAATAGGTTTTTCTTCAACTGTAAGTTCTTTAAGCTCATCAAGGAGGCCTACATAGTCTACCCAATCTTGGTCATTAACCTCCGTGGAAGACTCTTTTTTCACCTTGTCATGTATTTGACCTTCAACTTGGAAAAGATATTCAAGATCTTGAAACATCTCCATTTGATGTTTCCAATCATCCTTACTCCTCTTTTCATCTAGCATCACTACCTATTCATTATTTTTGTCTTGACGTATGAGGTCATCAAGCTGATGTTTTTCATATTCCAATATATCTAAGGGTGATTCAAAATTAGATATAGGTACTAAGTCATCTCTAATAGCTATTACCTCTACCTTGGTCTCATGAGACTCTTTTTTGGACTACAACTTCTTGAGGAGTGACTTGACCATCATCCTTGATAGTAAATTCAACCTCATGCTTGAGCTGGTCATTGACAACTTCATGATCAGATATGGAGTCTTCTTCAAATTATTCTCTTTTCAAGTCTTATCCACAGTCTTCATGGACAGATACAAGGGAATATTCAATATGTTTCTCTTAATTCAAGAAAGTATATTTAAATTTGTGTTCACTAAGGTAAGTCCCTATGGTAATTTCTTCCTCATAGTCACTCGTGACATCTTCTTGGGTAGTTATGGCTTGAGATATTTCCTCTTCATTTACTTCCCTCAAAATGGGTTATTTTTTAATAAAGGGTGAGATGGAAGGTTGATGGATAGGATCATATGAAGGGGATGTAATATGAGGTGAAGAAGGATATTAATGAATTGGAGATAGAGTGTGATGGGTAGTAGAGGGTTTGTGAGTGGATTTAGGAAAGAAGAATGAACTAGTAAGCTCATAGGGAAGTGAATTCTTAAGATGATTAGAAGGAAAAACACCTATATAAATGGGAGTTTCATCTTTCTAATAGTCTCCTTGAGGCTCTTCAACAAAAACATATTCATCTTTGAGATTTTTATCCACCCACATACTTATCCTATCTATTTAGCATTGAAGGCACTTATTTTCCACATCCATTTATTCTTTGATCTCCCATTGAGTTCTTTCTAACTCTTAAAACATCTCCAAAATATACATATAACTTTGGGAAACACCTCTTAACAATTCTATGAGATGATTAGGAAACACATCATATTCATCATCCCATTTTTCTCATATCATATTCATTAACTATTAAGTTTGGTGTGGATGCCAACAAAGACTTGATATAAGATGGAAATAGTGAAGGAGGAGGAAGTTAATGATGGGGATTAAGACCAGCTTCAACTTGTTACATTATATCCTATAGGAATCCACATATTTCATTGTAATATCTTTATGTATAATTTATGTAAACATATGAATCCTCATGGAAAGACTCATATGAGTACTCTTGAGGTTGATAGGCATCATGGTAAGAATGATAGGGCTCATATTAGGACTAATAGGGAGGCATTTATTGATAGGTTTCTTGATATCCTTCCTCATAGGGTTTTCCAACAACATGGTGTCTATATGGAGAGGGAAATTGAGGACTATAGGGTTACCATGGCTCATAATATTGATAAGACTATTGGGGAGTATAATGTGGTTCATAACAAGGCTAATAGAGAGGTTCATGATAGCGGTAATCACCATAGCTGTTCATATCAACCTCATATGTCAAATGAGATATAATAATTGATCAAAAAATTCAATGAGATATACCTAGGTTGATTATAGCTAGAATATTTCACTCAGAGTCACCATTGGTGATAACTTGCTTGCTTCCAAAATATGATTAGAGGAAAGACACACCAAATAAGTTTTCTAGTCTCTTGGACCTTGGTCCCTCTGGGTATGATAGAATTTTTGTCACCAAATATTTCACCCTAAAAGAGGCTGTTCAAGGCTCTTATATATCTAGGCAACATGGGAACACTTCTAGGTATGTGGGTGTACCTAAAGTGGAAGTGAGCTTCTAGATTTAAGGACTAATTCCCTGAATGTGTCTTGAAGTTATTATCACTTAAACTAGTTAATTTATTTTAGGAAAAATATAGACCCATACACTTTACCACACTTCATATGATCTTCTAGAATATGAACTCTTGCATAAACATGAGAGGATAAAGGAAGAAATGATGGAATATTATCAATTTACATCACCATACATCACTTTGCACACTTAGAAAAATGTTCATGAACTCAAAACAAAACTTTCATTAATTTTTCAAAGGAAAAATACAATGTCATTCCATTAGGTATTCACCATACATGGAGTCGTATTAGGTTACAAAGGCCAAAATGGTATCTATTTATAGAACATGAGAGAAAAGTGGGAAAATATAAGTCCAAAGGTCATGAGAACACTTGTCATGCTGAGAGGATTCAAATGTGTAGGATAATATAGTAGGAGATATACCATGCAAGGTTTGATAGGACAAATGGCCCTTCGAGTCATGAGACTCATGAAATATGGCATAAAACTCCTCATTCTACACAAGAAAAATACCCTCATCATTTAGCCCTTTTGGAACATCCCACAACTAACTAGCGATATAAATCATGCTTGAATTGAGAGGGATGTGTTGTATACATGATATAACATGCATTGTATATATCCTTAAACATTTGGATTCTTTTGGAAGTGAACCATCACTACTTGAAGTCAAAAAAACTCCTCTTTCACTCACCCCTCATACTTGGCCTCAAAATTGGATTCAATTTTCCATGATAATACATATAGAGGATTTTATGACACATTTAAAGGCCTCCCATAGCCTTATAATCTTTAGGTATACCTTAAAATTCCATTCACTTATAATTTTCACTCTCCCACTAGCTTGCTTACTTTGGTAGTTTTGACTAGGTAAAGTGAAGGCACTTATAGAAACACTTAATAGATTTTATGCTACATGAAATAGTCATGGTGAGTTATAATAATTATTTATATTTATCCTAAAGTTAATTTCATATCTTGAATGTATTTATAACCTAAAAAACACTCAAAAAATTCAAAGAAATCCAATTTCCCTCTTATCTATACAAGTAGGGAACACCTCAGTAAGATGGAAGGAAACTTTGGAGAGTAATTTATATCATCCAATCACTTTCATCATCATTTTGGTCCATTATCATACCTCTCCATCTTAATTTTCCTAATCAGGTCCATTTCCAAGGGTTAGTAAGGGTTTTAGACCATTTCCACCCTTAAAGATTGTTCATGAAGATTTGACATTGGAAATATTAACTACTGCCAAAAAATGTTTTTTATGACCTTCTTCAACTTATCCTATCCCCTTGAGTCTCCATGAAAAGTATAAAAGGAGATGTGAGCACCTTAAATTGCTTACTTGAGGATTTCCCTCCATTTGCATAGGCCTTATGTGGTTGTAAGCTAAAAGTGGCTTTCTTTGTGACTTATTATGCATACCAATAGCTTAGAACACCATGTTAATATTTTTCCTTTTGTGAAAGGTTTATTATGTTTTCATATGCATGATATATCTTTTCCAACATTCATGAAGGTTTCTAACAATCCTTAGCTCACCTTCTTATCATCATTCTATAAAACTGCAAGGTTTATACTCTAGGAAGTGTTGTACCCAAAAAATGTCACTCATTTTTTGGGACAACATATGAACTATTTTGGTACTACATGCCAAAAATTCCCTCTTCCCTTCTCAAAAATTGTTCTGGGCATTCAAATTCTCCATTTTTAAATCTTTTTCAGCTATCAGACTCTATAGGCTTAAATCTACAGACTCTATAGGCTTAAATCTATAGACTCTATAGGAAAGAAACAAGTTCTCAACACTTGGGCAATTTCAAGGATTAGTTCAATGCCAAGGTTCAACGATGTCAGGAAGCTTAAAGAGTTAAGTGATTTAGCAAAATTTCAAATTTTAATGGCTTCAAACAGCTTCAAAAGACTTAATGAGAAAGAAGAAGGCTTGAACCATTGAACCTTGAACCAAAATGGTTCAATGTTTTAATGGATTCAAAGGTTCAAATGTTCAATAAGCAGCTGGTTCAATCAGTAGGTTCAAGCAGTCAAGTGCAACATAAGAAGGAAGCAATGGAACAAAGGATGAACCAATGAACCATTGAACCTTGAACCAAAAAATGTTCAAGTGACAAGTTCAAAGGAGTGCCCCAAAAGTCAAAGATACAAGTGCCCTTACAGAGGGAATTTCTATGGCAAAAGTGACTAAGTCAAACAAAAGCCCAAAGAAAAAATCCTGAAACAAAATCATGACATAACCCAATAGATGCTGCCAAGTGTCATCTACCGAGCCCCATTTTACTTTGTTTCTAAGGATCTACAAAAGTTGCCACGTGTCCTTTGTAAGATAAGCAGAACATGCCAAGTGTCAACATCCACATGAATCTAAAATGAGTCCCAAGTATATCTACAGTGTTTATAAAATCTTAGCAGAAGCCACCATGTGTCATATTTCATGGGACACTCAAAAGGTGTCCAAATCCTCTACAAATTAAGCAAATACTGCCATGTGTCCTTGCCTATTTCACAATGGATGCTGCCATGTGTCACCTATTGAGATCGGCAAAAAATCGACTAAGGCAAAACCAAAGGACAAACAACCCTTTCAGAGGGCACTCAAAAGCCAAAGTGGACTGTTGCAAAATTTTGAAAGGTCACTTTAGAGCTCAAATAACCCTTGCAAAGGGTAGATGGGGAGCAAACAGACCGATTCAAAGGTTGAACAGACACAAAGAATTCCTTCAAAAAAGTTCCTATGGCAAAATTATCTAAAATAAATTTCTTTAGATGTTTTGCCTGAAGGAAAAGTCCTCCAAAATATAAAACCCACTTAGCCACCATGTTTCCCTTAGAAAGTCACAGCAAAAAGTGCCACGTGTCCCTCATCAAAATGCAGTGGAAGCTACCATGTGTCATCTATCGAGACATAGTTTCAAAGTAGCAGAACATGCCATGTGTTGTCTTCAAAACTCAGTGGAATCCACCAAGTGTCAACATATGTAGTTTCTTCCTTTGATTTATTTGTTAATTAAGGATTGTGGTGGGCCCCTAGTAAGCCATTGAAGTAAGCGGAGCGTGCCAAGTTTCATCTTCTACAGGATTCTCAAAAGATAAGTGGAAGTTGCCACATGTCCCATTGTATTTCTATGGAACATGACAAATGTCTATACCTACATTTTGAGTTTCTTATAGGTTTCAAATATTCTTTTAATAAGCATCTCTTAGAGTCCCGTGGATGCTGCCCTGTGTCCTCACCTATTTTATAGTGGAATGTGCCATGCGTCAATTATTAAGACTAGTAGAAAGTGACCAAAGAATAGAGCCTCAAATTAAACCAAATACCCAATTCAATAACCAAAAAAGGAGGAATGATGAAGAAGGACCAAAAAATTCATGCACAAGATATGTTTCTAGAAGCAGACCAACAAGTGGACATTGGAGGATAAAAACATTCAATGGCATGACCCGTTTCTCTACATTGAGAAAAGCAAATTGGCAAATGCGCCCAATTCCAACATATCTTCTTGATAAAATTTAATGCAACATGATGCGTTACTACTCCCAAGTATTTCTTGGAGAGGCTATATAAGGAACTCTCTTTTATTGTTTTAATATATCTCTCTCTCAGTTATCAAAAACTAAACTCTGCCCAAATTGAAAGGCATTACTAAGACTTTGATCTTAGATTGTTGATCATATTTTGTTATTGGAATAAGAAAGCAAGTGCCTTTTTAGAATTTGTGCTATAATAACTTTATTGTTGGGAAAACTGTTCTTATGTCTATTTCCTTAATACATATTCATTCCCTTTCATTAAATATGTATAATTAGTGAAAGTAGTCAGGAAGGTGTCCTGAAGCCAACTATGGAGAGACTTTGTGCCCCCACAATTGCCTTTAATGTGTTTTTTTTTGTTTCTATGTAAAGGACCTTGGGATGAATTTGTGCCCTCATTGTCCTTCGTATCTCACTCTTGGGTAATTGAGGTGGAGACTTTGTGCTACATCTCAGTCTGTTGGTTACTATGCCCTTGGTTACATTTTGCAATTACTACCAGGAAGATTCTTGTGGTTTGCTGAATGGTACTTCTGAAAGAAGTGGAGTGCTTTCTATCATTACCCCTAAGATTTCTCCTTTGATTTGCACACATCATCTCTGAAAAAAGAGAGATGGATGGTTTATCCTACCCTTGAGTATTATTTTTTGCTTATATATATACATAGCATATCTATAGGGAACCTCCCCTTGATGAGAGGAGAGATTAGTCCCCTTTTGATGTGGTAAACCTACACATTTGGCTGACCAATATTCCTACTGTGGATGATCAGACCTATTTTGCTTATTAGTACGCTGATTGACAAAATATTTACCCAACAATTTTTGGTGACTCTGATGGGGATAGTTATGTGCATTCTGAAACCTCAAGTTTCAGATTGAAGTAGTCCCTACCCTTATCCATTATAGATTCCATTCCATTTCTATGTCTTACCCAATATAATTATAACCTTACTAATCACCTCCACACCAACTGGGAAAGAACACAGTTTAAATCCTCAAGCTTCAAACTGAAGTAAGGTCAATTATTTTCCATTTTTATTTCACAATCTGGTAGATTCAAGGTATAAACAAAGCCAAAGGGTGAAAGGTATTGTTAATCCTATTTTTGAATTGGTACAACAAATTAATTTTGATCTGTTTCCTTCACCATCTCACCTCCAACAAACTAAGAGCTTTCCTCCTACTAAAGTTAGGTCTTCATTACCAAATGAAGTATCCACTTCTTTTATCGATAAAGCTTTGCCAATAATTACCCCTCTAAGGTTTGTTATTCCTCATTTTCATAGTCATATAATGGTAGTTCAAGGCCCCTGGGGTAATTATTTTGGTCCTCTCAATCTTACTCCACCTCTACATGAGCTCCCACATAGTTCAAGGAAGAATTTCCCCAAATTCTATGGTGATGGGAAAGTTCATCCTGATGAACACATTGCAGCCTTAAGCATAGCTTGTGGCATAATTGGAGTAGAATTTGAGGATGTAGCAGTCAGGCTATTTGTAGAAACATTACAAGGTGCTATTGCAGATTGGTTTTACCATCTACAGGCTCGGTTAGTAACTGATTGGAATACCCTCAAAGCTAAGTTTAAATCAAGATTTAAACCTGCAGAAGATGCACATGCCCTTCTGGCTCAACTCACATAGATGAAGAAAGAGCCTCATAAAATAATGAGGGACTTTATAGCCAAGTTTGACAAACTGAGGAATAGGACCCCTATAATTTCTCAACCTATAGTTGAGAATATCAAATGTTTCTTCATCAACTGTCAGCTTCCAGAGGTGAGTTTTATTTTGAGACGTGCTGGTCAAATAGACCTTACTGCAGCTCAAAATTTGGCCATTGAGGTAGAAGATGATCTCATCTTAGCAGGGAAGATAAGAAGAGATACAAATAGAAATAGACCCTCATAATCTTCTAAATATCCATCTACAAGCACCACTGATCCAATGGTGCAAAAGTTGGAAAATGAGTTACTTGCTCTCAAAAAGCAAATGGTGTAAGGAATTCCTTCTGCTCCTTCATACAAAGATATGCCAATAAGGACATTTCTAAATCAATCATATCAGGGCAATGCTACTAGAAATCAAGGGCAACAAAATCATCTTCCTCCCCCATAAGGGAAACTTGCCATTGAAGCACCACCAGCCAATTCAGCAGTGGAATATCTTGAAGCAGAATCAAGTTTCTCTTTCTAGCCTAAATTGAGTCAAGAAAATGATGTTGATCTCCTTGTAGAAAACCAAGAGGAATTAGTTGGCAACTCCAACATTGGTTTCTTAAACTACTAGGATGAACCTAAAAGTAAATGAGAAGCTTTTGATTGATCATATGCAGTGTTTACCAGGTATAAGAACCAATCAGTCTAGTAAGCTGATAAAGGGAAAATAGAAGAGCAACCTCAAACGAAAATTTCAATTGCTAAACATGGAACCTCTCTACCTTTCCAGCGAAAGGATCTGGTGATCACCAAAAAGGTAAGTACATTAATTTCACCTTCACCTTTAACTTTAATTTTGCAATTCAGCCCTTCCCCCTTATAAACCAAAAGGTTGAATTACCTTCCTCTGTTCCTAGTCCAATTCATTCATTTGATATAATTGATCATGTCAAGAAAACCAAAATTTAAATGACTGAGTTTGAATATTTACAATCCAATCTTGAGTAGTTGGATATGTTAATTGAGTGTGTAAAAAATAAGGCCATCCTTGCAAGACAAGAGGCTAAAAAGGTAACTCCTGATTCCCCAAAGAACATGCCCATTCCAAATAATCTTTTCATTACTCCTCCAGTTTCCCCTAGAAAAATATAACCTTTCTATGTTTCCCTATTGATAAATGGTCACAAGCTAAGCAATTACATCATAGATTCAGGTGCATTTGACAATGTCATGCCTGCTAAAGTAGCTAAATCTCTTGATCTCACACTGACCAAGACATTTAGGAGATGTTTCTCCATGGAGAACAAGCAAGTGCCACTGCTGGGACAAATTAAGGATGCCCAATTTGCATTTATAGCCTTTCCAGACAAAATAATCAAGATGACATTTCTGGTGGCTAATGTTCCAACATCCTATGGTATCCTATTAGGGCAATTTTTTTGCAAGGATGTTGGTGGAGAATTGAGCATGGATCTATCTGAAGCAAGAATCCCTATCAAAGGCATCATGCAGAGGCTGCTTCTTGAAAAGGAAACAAAATATATTCACTCAAACATTAGCCCCTGAAGCTCAAATTCTATTTGAGTCTTCAGGTATGGGTAGCTACTTTCTATCTATAGATGAAGTTCATGAAGCATCTGATAAAGTTCTTGAAAGTGTCAACCCAAAAATTAGTTCAACTAGAATAGCAAAAGAACTAGTAGGTTGCAATACAAATGAAGAAGGATCTTCCCTCTCTAATGAAGGAAAATCTAAAGAAAAATTAGTATCTGATGAGGTATAAACTCTAGAATTTGGTGGTAGCTACTCCTCTACTAGTTCAGGAGCTAGGATTGTGTTGATATCTCCTCAAGGAGATATTTTCCCTTCATCTTAAAAATTACAAGATTGCAACACTAATAATACAACTGAATATGAATCTCTGTTGCTTGGATTGAAGGCTAATCAAGATAAAGGCATCAACCTCCTTCATGCCAAACGGGATGCTAAATTAGTAGTTTTTCAGGTGAGAAATCTATACCAAACCAAGAATGAAAGATTGCGTCACTACCACAACCTAGTGTGGGATCAAATTGAAAGCTTTGATGCTTTCAACATTTCTGCCATACCTAGGGAATCTAATGATAGAGCTGATGCACTTGTTATTTCAAGAACTCTCCTAGTTCCTCACTCAGATTTCAAAGAAGACAAGTATACTATTGAGCTAGTCTTTAGACCAAGTGTTCCTGACAATGCTAATCATTGGCAAGTATTCAATTATGATCACCAAATCATTGCCTTCTTGAAATAAAAAGACAATTTCAAACAACTACATTTTGAAGGTAGTGAACCTCAGAAGTATGAACTAGCTTCTGGATCTAGTTCAGATATAAATGAATAATTCTTACAGCTAAAAGGAAATAAAATTCCCAAAGGCTTGGTTTCTCTTGAGAAACTATTTGAAAAGCATGATAGATTCATCAAACAATAACAAACAAATTCAAGCTTCTTTTAGGGATTCGATCAAATAAATCTGACTACTAAAGAAAATCCCAAGATGGTTAACAATGGTAAGTGCTACACTCCTAAAGAGAGATTCAAGTTCACCACTTTACTCTATCAATACATAGATGTTTTAGCATATTATTATGATGACCTGAAGTCTCTCAGGCCTAATGAAATCCACTATGACATTCGTCTCAAGGCTGACTCAATGCCTTCTAAGCAAAAATCTAGATAGTACAATCTGAAGATATCAGGTACTATTATGTCTGAGATACAAAAAATGTTAAATGCTAGAATCATCTTCCCAATCCATAATTCCACATGGATTGCAAACATAGTGCCTATAAGGAAGAAGAGTGGGAAAATTTTGCATTTATGTGGATTTTAGGAATCTAAATCAGTCATCTTTGAAAGATAATTATCCTTTATCAATCATGGATCAAGTGCTTCAAACAGTGATAGGTTCAGAGATGTTATCAATGCTAGATGGCTTCTTAGGATATAATAAATTTGAAGTTGGTGAAGCAGACCAACACAAGACTACATTCACCACACCTTGGGGTACATTTGCATATATAAGAATGCCTTTTGGCTTGATAAATGCTGGTGCAACCTTTCAAAGAGTAATGGACATAGCTTTCAAAGATGAGATGGGTAAGTTCATTGTGGTATACCTTGATGACTTGACCATCTTTTCAAAGCATCATTTTGATCATGTACGCCACTTGCAACAAGTGCTGGAGTGTTGCTACTAGAATGGTATTTCCTTGAACCCCAAGAAGTCTATTTTTGGAGTAACAGAGGGGAAACTTCTCAGACACATTATGTCTAAATAAGGCATAAAGATTGACTCAGATAGAGTCAAGTATATTTAAGAGCTTACCTTTCTTACAAGTAAAAATGATGTTCACTTTTTCTTTGGAAAGGTGAATTTCTTATAGAGGTTCATCCCAAATTTGCTGAGAAGACTCGACACATTGTAAACATGATGAAAGGGAAGACCACCTTTAGCTAGACTAAAGAAGGCAAGTCTGAATTTGAGGATATCAAGATTTCCATTGCCTACACCCCTACCTTGGTTTGTCTAGACTATAATAAAGATTTCATCATATACAGTTATGCTTCTGAACACATGCTTTCAACAATTTTGGTTCAATAGGATAAGGAAGCTATGGAATCTCCCATTTCCTTCATGAGTTACCCTCTCAAAGTCCATGAGCTAAAGTATTCAAACATGGAGAAGCATGTTTATGTAGTGGTGAAAGCAGTCAAGTATTTATACTTCTATATCCTAAATTCACACACTACTGCCTTGGTTCCTGACACTACAGTCAAGTCCATATTAACTCACCAGGAGTTTGGGACAAAAAGAGGATATTGGATTGCAAAGATCTAGGAGTTTGATCTAGACATCAAGCCAACAAAGTTGGTAAGGGGAAAAGGCCTATGCTAATTAATTGCTAATAACAATCTAGAAGATATAGAGCATGAAGAAGTAGAAGTGGATGATCAGACCTATTTTGTTTATCAGTATGCTAATTGACAAAATATTCACCCAACAAGAAGTACCCTCTGTTTAAGACAAAATAAAGGGTACTTCCTTTGTTTCCTTAGAAAAATTTATTATTGGAGGAGCTTCTCCAAGTTATGTATATTATCTATACCAATTTTCATCCCTTGGTCAAATCATCAAGCCTTTCAACTCCTTCAAGACCTAAGACAAACCCTTGGGAAAGGTATTGTGTGCAGAGTTTAGAATGTAGACAGTATATTAATTGATTATAACCCTTTATCCATATTAATACCATATCATAAGGGTATATTTAAGTGAATTAAATCATTTTGGATGTTCCTCAAACACTTTTAGCATAAGACTCATTTCAAACTTTGTATTGTCCACACTCTATCATTTAATTGTCTTGGACTATAGACTATATCCCTATTTGGAAGGGGTTCTTATAGGTGGTCCTGCATAGTTGGACCTTGAATATAGTGTTCCAAGACCTCCTTGGATCCTTAAAAGATTATTTTTAAATTATTTAGACCCATTTACCTCATGTTCATTCTATATCCACATCAAGAGCACTACTTTCTGCTCACTATCTATAATAATCAATTATAGTTGACTTTCTTAAGGCAAAAGGGCATGCAGGTAGACATTAGCCTTTGAAATTTATGCCAAAAATTCTTTGTAAATCCTCTAAGATATTTGGGAGTCACATTATATCAAAAAAATTTGGTATCTCCATGATTAGGCCCGTACTATGGATGGTGTAGGATTTTGTACCTATCTATAGGTGGATAGCTTCAAAGGGGAACATACCTGTAGGTGTAGATAGGATAAAAACATTGTATATCAACTTCTTTTGAAAATATTTGTGTTTATTTTTATGCCTTTCCTATTAATAATATATTTCAATCATGAACACATACCTTATTTTTACTTTGATATGCTAGAGTCACCTTGAATTTCTAAACCCTATAGATGTCATTGTTTGAAATTAGTGGTCAAAGGTGCATATTAGAGATCTTCAAAAACTAACTTCCACTGATCATACACCTCCAAAATTTTGAAAATATTTTCTTGTATGTGGGATATAAAATTTATTAACATTTTTATTATTCAAAGTTCTTTAAAACCTTGTCATATGATCTCTATAAAATGGTTAGGTGCTCTATTTTCACATTTTAGGGATATGGTCCCTAAATACAATCATTTCACCTTTGAAGATAATATCTCATCTTTACTACCAATATATCATTCCAAATAGATCTAATAGGGCCTAATAGATACACTATGAAAATAATAAGGATTTCACCACTTGATTCAACACTTCTATATAACACTTCAGCTCCCTATGGTATCACCTGTAAGTGAACTTTTGCATGTGTACAGGTAATGAGTGGTACTCCAGGCAGTGGGTAGGTATATGTACTTATGATCAAATATAATACCTCACAAAGTATTTAAATTCAATATTATCACTCTAAGGGATTTGAAACAACTACCAAGGCTCCCATTCCAACATGAGGTCATTTTGAGAAACTCCTATGCATGTTCATCAATGGTGGAAGGTCGTGTATATATTGAAATTTATCTTCTCGTGATATCTATGATGTTACCTGAAGCTTAAATTGTTTTTTCATGTTCTAAGATAATTATGAACACCTTCATACCATATTTACCTCTATATGAGTTTTATATAGACCTTCATTACACATAACTCACCATGGCTATGAATGAACCTTATATAGGAATCATGGTTGTATAGGAGGTCTAGTTGTCACAACTAATTGCATATCACTTTAGAGAAATTAAGTTAATTGTTCATGAAAAATGTTATGTTCAACATATTAGGACTTCAATCACAATCCCATGGATGTGTTTCATATCCTTGCACAACTCACCTAGTTGACTGTGTATGGTAGTCACATAGTAAACTGATTGTATGGTACTTATGACTATAACCTTATAGAATATTTTTTTGTATAATGACATTTAAATATGAGGGTAACAATAAAACATTGGTAAAATGATAATGAACCTATAATCATCCCCTAGAATCATTACCAAGGCATGAAGATTCTATAGATGGTAAAAACTTGCATGTCATTTCAAATGAGATCAGTTTGCAAATGTGAGATTATTTGCCCATAAAAACACTTTGAAACATGAAACCAAGCATGGGGAACATGAGGTTAATATTTCCATGTCATTTTTATTCAATTACATCATTTTAATTATATAGATTCATCCAAACAAGATCAAAACCCTCAGGGTATGGGAAATAGTGAGCATAAAAACATAGTCCACTTGTTAGAGACGATTCATAAAGCACAGTTAACCAATCCTTAAAATATTTTTATTAAAATTAATATATATTAGTGTAATATCACCCCCCAAGGTAATCTAGTCTAAAATGTCTCCAACTGACCGTACTAAGCACAAACTTTTTGATTAGTTTTGCATGCTAGGAAGGTGATGAAGGAGCAGATTAGTTTTTGACCATTTTTATCACTTCCAAAGCTGATCAAATTCTGAGATGAGTCCATGTAATTTTAATAGTAATTAAATTACTATCAGCCATGTTTCACTCTCTCATGTGTCATACAAGTTTGAAACTCCTTTTACAATTGTTTTCTTGATTTTCAATTAAGGAAATTTCAAGTTTCATATGAACTTACATTATTGACAAGTAATCTGACACCTTTGAGATTAGAAAGGAAACTAGAACACTTAGACACCTTTAAAACCATGTTACTTGCATTTAATTCACTAAAATGACCCCTAGGTGATTCAAAATGGCATATAAACTAAATAGACCATGACCAAGGCTGAAAACATAAGATATAACATTAAATACACCCTATAAAATTATATTATACCCTTACATAAGTTTTTAACTCTAGGTGGGTTGACCTATTTTGACTTCTGCTCAAAATTTTCAATAGTTATCTACCATGCCAACTTGATGTACTTTGCCTTTTGTGATTTGCTTCCACACTCGTGCTTGATTTCTAACTATGATCTTGTATTTTTTGATCTATTGCTTGAGGTTCATCCATTACTTCTCAATAATTTTTTGTTTCAACCACTTAGGCCAAACATATCCATGCCATTTTTCTCTTCTTGAGGGTTTTAATTTGTCCTTCTTTCTCTCAATCTGCATATTAGCCTTTTCTTCTTCATAAATGCAATCAAAATAATTACTTAGACATTCATTTACCTCCAAAGATAAATTTTTCAAGATTTTTTATTCATTTATGTCTTCTTGGTGAACTATCTCTTTTGTTTCAACTACTAGACTTGGTGATGTATCATAATATTCCTCTTCAACTTCACCTTCAACATGTGGAATGCCTTCAAATTTCATCACTTTGTCTTCTACAAGAGATTATCTTTTTTTTTCAACCTCTTTCCACTTTATGGGTGATGTATTTGGCCCATAATTCACCAAATTTAAGGGTTTATGATTTCCCTCCACCAATTCTTTCTTCATATCTGCATACACAAACTTGAAAGAAATTTAGCATAAAAATTGAAAGACCACATAATCTCTTTGAATGTCTTTTAAATAGACATCCTCCATCTTTTATTCTTATATTCAATCTCATGTGCTCTCCTTGGCACTTTTCTCTCCTTACTTTTCTCTTGAATTATAACCCTCTTATCAATCTCTTTGTCTTGTTGCTCACTTGGCAACATATCACTCCTCTTGCCTCTTTTGGCTACATTCTCTTTCTTTTCTTCATTCTTCAAGACACTCATCTTGTGACTTTTTTCTTTGACAAGTGACTCTAGTGCCACTTCACTCTTTTCCTCATATTTCATCTATTCCATTGTATTTATTTTCCTCTCAAAATCTTCACCATGACTCTATCTTCTCTATACTCTGCCCCAACTCTCTTCTCATATATTCCACTTATCTCTCTATACCCATCTTCTCTCACTTTGTTATTTAGGCCTATATATACCTTCATCTTATAAATATTGTCAATATTTCCTCTTATACCTCTATTTATCCTTTCCTATTATTTAACTCCTCTATCTAGGCCTCTCCTTATCCTTCTTGACCCTCTATTGGATTCTTTACTCTTCTCTTTCTCTCTTGGAGATCCAAGGCTCTCCTTTCTCTCTACCTTCTCTACTCATTTATTAACTAGATTTTAGTCATTTATCATAGGAATTTTGGGATATTGTTCATTTCTTTTCAATTTTATATGCCTATGTACTGGTCTTAATAGATCAAACTTGAAACATACTTCTCCCTCAATACCCTGCAAGGTTACCTCACACACATTCCTCACAACATGATATCTTCATCTCAAATCAAAAAACTTGATTAACTTACAATAAATTTTAAAAAAAAACCTATATTTGATACCAAATGATGCATAGGTAATGTGTAAAAGTAACTAAAGCACCATCATCTAGTTCTAAACTTAACTGACCACAATCACTTACTAGGGTTTGTCTTGAATCTTCTTTGCACAATCTAGTTTCTCCCTTGGTATTTGGGATTAATATCCTCCTTGAATTTATACCTATTTATTTTATTATTATTAGTACTTATTGATGACATTTACACCTCTCATGCCACTCACATTTATTCTCTACCTCATACCATTCATTCTTTCTCACAAACTTCCTCTCTCATTTTCACTAGCTTTTTGTTAGGCTATTCTCTTAGATTTCAAGTACCAATTTTAGAGATAGGATTCAAATAATTAATTTAAATTAATATGTGGTCTTATATTTTCATATCACACCTATTTTTATACCTTTCAAGTCCTTAAATATGCTTCAAGACTCATTTCACACCTTATGGTCACAATGTTCTATCAAGACTTGTAGCCTTTTTTTGTACTTTTCCATTTGGTTTGACCAATATATGAAATCCTTTAAATATATAAGGCCATTTATAGATACCCTCTATCTCATTACTACTTTGTGTCAAATATCATGACCTAAATCCACCTTTAGTTCACAATTCCTTTTTAAGTGTTTTCTAAATTAGGCCTATTTAGCCCTTACACATACCAAAACCCTATAAAACCATATTGTACAATATCCAATAAAAAAATCACTTTAGTCTAAATACTCATAGAAAATAATGTCAAATTGTGAAATTTCACCCTTTTTGGATGGTTGAATCAAAATATACAGGGTTTTTCATTTTGAAACCCTAGGATGGTGGTTGCATAGACCGAGAGCATTCATAATTAATTTACTTCAGTTTTAGAGTGTTTCAAAAGACCAAATTGACACCCTCAAGTATATTTTAACCCTATTAAACTTACCAAATAGTTTATAATCTTAAATTAACCTTCACATGCTTAAATCAAGCCTAAACATGGAGTTTTGGTCACACTTAGATGACTATGCAATAGTTTTTTGAGGTTAGTATTCCTTTACAAGCATTATAAATATCACCTAGGATATTTCTAAAGGTTAAAACACATTTATAAAATATAAAACTCACTACAAAAATATCCATTCACCTACCCTTGATCAGTTACCCTTCTCTTTATCTACTGATTGTATAAACATGGATATGGTTGAGTAGGCCTGTGTCTAATTTGATGCAATGATTTACCAACCAAGAGGTTAATAAAATTATAAGGGTCATTATCCACATTTTATCCTCAGTATTAAATATCAAAACTCTTTCATCCAAACCTTCATACATCCTACCACACCTTAACTTCATTCCTTAATACCCTCCAAACAAGGTTTGGACTACATACACTATGTTTTATCCTTTAAGTGAACTATGTGTTCAAGTTTCAATCTATGACTGAGTTTCATTGTATGAATTGGTTTCCAAATAATCCTCATAATTCATACATCACTTTTAAAACAACACAATGGTTTTTAGATACACCACATTAAAAAAAACCCTTACTCACCTTTAGACTAGTATGGCACATGTACAAAATTCACTGATAGAGGAAACTCTTTATTTCCTGATATCCTTACAATATCAATAGTAAATTCCATTTATATGTGACTATAGGGACACAAAATTCATAATCCATGTGTCAAGGGAAGCTTTCTTGTGTACTCTTGAGTAATCTACCACCTTCTTCCTCTTCGCTTGAAAGTTGTACTCTGTGTATTCAACCTTGTAACAAACAAATCAAAGACTTTTACATGTAGTCATGGATTCCTCAATAAAATTCATGATCAATTATAATAAATTCTAAATAAGAGACATATCAACAAAACTCATAACAACTTCTTTTTTTCGTATGGTTCATCTCCAAATTATGTGAACAACCCATGAATGGGATTTGAAAACTTTTTCTTGAGAGGTTACACCCTATTATTAATGTATCCCTTATTTTTCATTCTTGGATATTCTCTCACACCTCTCCTACTCTCTTTTATATTCTATTCAACTCCTTAAAACTTGTTTTTCATCCCATTTAATATTACTAACTCAACATGAGGTTTTCTTTTATATTACTAAGACTTGACTCCTACCCTCATGACTATAGACATTTAAGAATTAAATCACCTTACATCGGGTTTCATGGATATATTGAACCAAAATTTACTCATATAGTCACCTTGTACCTTGATTATGCTCTTCTAAGCTCTTTTCAAATATTTTAATTTTCAAATTCCTAGTTGTGGAGGGGAAACTCCTAGAATATACAAAACACATCTTAATGACTCAAAATAGAATCCTCAGACACAAATGAACCTTATAATGTCCTTTACATAATTTGACTCTAAAAATTTAACCAACCTTTAATTCTTTAGACAATAACTCAAAAATGATGTTTCCTAGCTTGATGCTCCGACATCAATAGGTTCCTACGAGAGAGAATGTGTTAATAAGCATTAAATATTATGTGTATACACGTAAAATATATAAAACTACATATATGAAAGTGTTATATGATAATGCATGTGTCTAATGAACTAAATTTGTCCAATTTATAATTGTAACATATCCTTATGGTCAACCTAAGTGATTTATTGTAATATATTTCCTAAAAGGATTGGTATAAATATAGGATCAATCCTCATTCATTTCACACATAAAAAAAACTTAATAAATTGATACCTCTCATAATTAAAAGTAACAAAAATATTCAATCAACCATTTAATTAATACAAGATTCCATATTTTATCCTATTTTGATATTAGTCATAGGGACAATAAATATATGTTTGAAGTACTGATGGATCATGCCATTAGTCCTATTTACCAAGTTACAAGATAGGTCAATATTGTAATTGATTTCCACATATTTCACCCTTAATCAAAAAAATATCTAACACATTAGGGGAGAAATACATTAGTATGAGGCCCTCTTCATAGTATTATATATGTAGGTAGTACCCATTGACATAGGGGTATTTGGATTTAGCTCAACACTAACCCATTTTTGACAAGGTCACTATGAACATAAAGAGATAGGGTTTTTATAATTCAATGAGAATGATAATCCATGAGATAGATTTCAATACACAAGAGAGATGACATAGAACCCAAAATATTTTATCTAGTTATATATAGATCCAACAAGTATTCCATATCAGACACCTATGTCTAAGTTAGGCATAAACATTGATGAAACAATCTTAGGTTGATGCAAGTGTCTGAAGTCATAGAGGTCAAATTTATACAATATGACGACTAATCTAGATCCACTCTATTTACAAAATGTTCCACATCAAAACCACATGTGTAATGAAATCCAACTAAGTACCATTTTTCAATTTATTTCAATATCAGTCATTGGTTGTGTTTAATATTTTTAACACATATCAATATTTAAACTCAAAATATTTTTTTATCTAATTTTGAAAGCAATTGGCATAATATAAATCTATTTATCAACCTTATGCTTATTCATTTCTATATTTTAAAACCTATCTCTACTTCAAAAATTAGGGTCAAATATTTAATGAACCCGACCTTTGAGTCTTATTTTGAAAAACTAGCTTAGTGTAGGGTTTCTAACTTCCTAGTTTTTCATCTTTCCATGATTTATTTTCAGATCTAAAACTTTACCTGAGGGTTTTAAACTCATCTAGTTACAGGGGTTTCATGTGCATATTCTTAAAATCTCATCCTCCTTAATTGGCACATTTATACCTCCAAATATATCCATTTCAAAATTCCTCAGAGGTATATTCTACTTAGGTTAGTATACTCATAAACCTCTTTTTATGTGCTAGAATTTGATATTTTTTTTCTATTTTTGCAATTTATTATTTTTAGTAAATATTGACATACAAGGCCAATGGTGTACTTATTTTGTAATTAATTTTTGGGTTTCATCAAAAATAATATTTAATTCAAACACTTCTCTCATATCTTTGAAATAAATTCTTATTTTATCAAAATTGTTGATTCTTTATTTATAATATTCTAATATTTTGCTTCTAAAGCATTCCACATTGTTTGGCATATTGTTTATTCATAATATATCAAATTTCTAAAAGATTTTTCATAATGATGTTGATATATATTTAAACCTATTTTTCCAAAATATTGTATTAATTTTTCTAATTTGACATTTTATCATGTTTAGTAAACTTAGACCTACATGTTATACATTGTATGTTTGTTTCCATTATTTTTTGGGTTCATCTCACTTCTTATTTCTACATAAAAACCTATTTCATATTTTAAATTTTCTTATCTAATCACTTGATATTGATTTCTCTTCATTTGGCACACTATGGTCAACCTGACCTTTGGTCTCAAACCCTTAGTTGACAAAAAATTAAAATTTTATTATTTTCTAAATTCTTATTTCAAATTTCTTAAAATTTAAAAATTAGAATTTCCCCTTTTCTACAAATATGTTTAATATGGAATATCTCTTAGCTACTTCGTTTTATAGTACATCATGGAAATTTTTACTTATTATGTTTCATGTATGCTGAAATCAATTAAAATTAATAACCAACTTGATCAATATAATGAGAGGGTTTCTAAACAAAATCATAGTTTAAGCCATTTTTTCAACTCTTATTGCAATAGTATCGAGATTTTTCCTCCTAACCCTAAATAGGGTGATATCTATCATCCCTCTAACCAAGTCCATGTTATCACTCCTTCAAGGGTAAGGTAGATGGTGCATGTATGAATATTCATTCTAAGGTACCTAGAGTTTGTGCTTATGAATCCTTAAATATCAAATAATACTTAAGAGCAAGTCAATAGAAGAGTGGGAAAATAATTTTAATTCACATAACACATTGTTAGATAATCATATTATGCATCTAAAAAATCTAACACATGGTAATGTTAATCATGTGTTTACATCCTCATCTACTAATGTTATGATAAATAATGTTTTACATCCAAATGAAAGGAGAAAATAGAATACATCTAGAATAAGTGATTCAAAAAGTGACCAAAAGTCTACTAAGAGTCCAAATGAAATCCTAATATAAATGATTTGAGACAAAACGATCAAATTACCTCCTTCACATCCTATAAGGTGATACAAATATTATTCTAAATATAATAAATTGCATAGGCATCATACATAGTGTTGTTTTTCATTAAATAAAAAAATACAAATTCTCAAAAGTAGTGGTGATCATATCATTGATACATCAACCAAGAAACCCACTCACATTATGAGTACCTCTTCTAAAGTACAAGTGTCAAAACAACATATATGGGTAATAAAAGATAATTCAAAGAAATATAAGGGTCAAAATAAAAAATAAATAAATAAATATAATTATAAAAAGTTTCAAAAATTTAAAATGATATACAACTACCAAAAGAACTAATGATATTAAAAACACCATAAAATAAGCCATGTGAACTCCATTTATTGGTCAAAACTAAACAAGAAGATGTCACAATTACAAATGATTATGCTAATGCTAATATTATTCCTAATACAAAACCAAACACATCTATAAGCATGGAAAACCATGTAGCTCAATATGTTCATAAGTTATTAACATCTTAAGTGCACATGAATACAAATAATGGCATACCAACAAGGTCACAACCACGGTATGACATGTTTTTTATTCACATATAGATACTCCAAATGGTATATCACATGTTCAAAAATAACCTAAGAGGTTATGTTTATCCTATAATAATGATTACATTGATGATTATGATCCTGATAATACAAAATATTGGTATGATCCTAATGATACTAATTACCCATCACATGAGTATGACACACATGATATGGGGCCTCCATAAAGGCATCTCCTCGATGATATCCTTGTGTTCTAATAGTAATTTTACCTATACATGATCACAAGAGACCTAGGTTATATCATTATATGATCAATTTACATTATCATGATTGAGCTTATGTGCTTACATAGGCCTTTATTCATGCTCATAGATTTCATAGTGTCTTTATATGATATGTAGTTGACATATTTTGATAATACATATATCCAAGGGATAGTATGATATGTTTATGTTGGTTACTTATGCTTTTAATTTATGTAATTCCTTAAGAGTCTTGTATTAATTGTTGAGAATTTGAATATACTCCATTGTTTGAGGCCCTTGTGTCTTTATTTCCCTCTTTTAAATTTGAATATGTCATTACTTGTATAAAAACTTAAATATGTCATGATTGATTTTGTGGATATTTGAATAAGTCATGTTATTTCAATTATGAAGAATTTGAAAATGCCCATTATTTTTAGTCTCGTCAAACAATTATATTTTGATTTTTTATTGAGTTCTCTTGTGTATGCACTTGATTGCTTATTGAAATTATATTATTAATCTCTAGACATTTCCATGATCCATAACATGTATCTTAGGACCTAATGTGATAAAATTTTATGTGCTTCAATGATATATCTACCTTGATATGTTTATTCTATATTTTACATGATACATTCACAATTTACATGATTATCTTATCCTTTTGAGTTAAGTCAACTACTAGTTTCTACTTCCCCTCACCCAAAAATAAGGGGCGTGCTATAGAGACATAGTTTCTAGATTCTTCACAAATTTAGATTGTAGTGGAGGCATGTCTTATAAACATCTTCTCCACATTCATCATAGTTTTAGATATATAGTGGAGGCATGTTTTTAAAACACGCTCTTCACACTTACAACAATTTTCAATTTTAGATTATAGTGGGGGCATGTTTTTGAAACATGTTCTCCATACTTACATATTTTATGAATTTGTCAAATTGCATAGTTATATGATTTAGATACACATTTTTAGTAGAATTATATACATTGTTACCATTTTTATGCCCATGTTTCAACATGAGACATACGTAAGGTGCATATGCTATTTAAATAGAACCTGAATTTCAAAATCAAATCATTTTTTATGTATCAAACACTTCTACATATTTTACCTCACCAAGTTGGACTATTATAAATTGTTATTGAGCCAATCTACTATAGTATTTGGTTCACTTTTGATATGGTTAAGTTGATTAAATCACTCAAACTTTCCAAGTTTACAGGCTAAACTTTTTTACATCAACCAACCTCACTATATTTATAGTGTGAGTTGGTTTGGTTCACTCAGACTCACTAGGTTATAAGTATGATTGGGTTACATGGTTGAGCTAATCTCAACTATCAAGTGGAAACTCACCTTTTTCTCTAAGTTTTTATGCATGTGTGTGACCTCCAAATTTATATATCTATACATTTTATAGATTTATATATGTCCAAATATCATCTCTAATGGTTCATAATGATACGTCTTTTCAAATCAAATTTATAAAAGGTAATGTTATTGCATTGATACACATGTATAATCCTAAACCTTACTCTCTTTAATTTTAATAATGTCAATGCTTTCAATTTTATATTATATGTACTAATTATATACTATAAGATACTCTTGGTTTCAATTCAATCACCAGAAAAGCACTAAAGTTGGGCTAACACAAAGGCAAGGTGTGTTATACACACCTAAGTACATATTTATTTTCATTTAAACTATCAATTTAATTAATATATTACAAGTACAAATGTTGACACTATTTATAAATTATATAGCACCTCAATATTGTATATTTTGAAAATATGGACGTTGGTTTTTATTCTAATTTCTAAACCTTTTTCGTTGTTGAAAGGGTTGCATCTACTATATTGTTGTGTTAATTACTTATTTCTTAGTCTAACCAATTTTATTATTATGACCCAGGCCTTATATTATGATTATAATGTTATAAACATGCTTATCATATGTTTTTTCAAGTTTTAGACCTACTATAGTATTTGGTTCACTTTTGATATGGTTAAGTTGATTAAATCACTCAAACTTTCCAAGTTTATAGGTTAAACTTTTTTACATCAACCAACCTCACTATATTTATAGTGTGAGTTGGTTTGGTTCACTCACACTCACTAGGTTATAAGTATGATTGGGTTACATGGTTGAACTAATCTCAACTATCAAGTGGAAACTCACCTTTTTCTCTAAGTTTTTATGCATGTGTGTGACCTCCAAATTTATATATATATACATTTTATAGATTTATATTTGTCCAAATATCATCTCTAATGGTTCATAATGATACGTCTTTTCAAATCAAATTTATAAAAGGTAATGTTATTGCATTGATACACATGTATAATCCTAAACCTTACTCTCTTTAATTTTAATAATGTCAATGCTTTCAGTCTTATGTTATATGTACTAATTATATACTATAAGATACTCTTGGTTTCAATTCAATCACCAGAAAAGCACTAAAGTTGGGCTAACACAAAGGCAAGGTGTGTTATACACACCTAAGTACATATTTATTTTCATTTAAACTATCAATTTAATTAATATATTACAAGTTCAAATGTTGACACTATTTATAAATTATATAGCACCTCAATATTGTATATTTTGAAAATATGGACGTTGGTTTTTATTCTAATTTCTAAACCTTTTTCGTTGTTGAAAGGGTTGCATCTACTATATTGTTGTGTTAATTACTTATTTCTTAGTCTAACCAATTTTATTATTATGACCCAGGCCTTATATTATGATTATAATGTTATAAACATGCTTATCATATGTTTTTTCAAGTTTCAGACCTACATCTACTTTCTAGATTCACAAACACTTGTGTCCTAATCAAACACCTACATCAATACAAGTGTTATGTGTCAATGCATGTGTCCACTACCCTAAAGTAATACAATTTTTGATTTTAATGTATCCCTATGGTTAACATAAGTTATTTATTTCAATATATTTTATGAAAAGATTGATATAAATACAAGATAGATCCTCATTCATTGCACACCTAGCACAGAGCTAGAAACTTCCTACCTTTCACAATGTAAAGTATCAAAAACATTATTTCAAGCATTCAAGTGATAAAAAATTACATATTTTTTTATATATCCATATCATTCATAGGTAAAACATGTATATAGTTTTGAATTATTGAAGTACCGTGTCATGAGTCCTATTTACCAAGTTATAAGCTATGTTTTTATTATTTTTTCTTTCCACATATTGGAACATTATGCACACACAAACCAACACATTAGGGGATAAATAGATCATTATGAGGCCTTCTTCAAAGTAGTGTATATGAAGGCATCACCCAATAATATATGGGTTTTTGGGGTTATCTTGACATTTTGAGTCTACTAACCCCTTTTTTCTAAGGTCACTATGAAGATGAAGAGCTAGGGCTTTAATGATCCAATAATAGAAATAGTCCATGAGCCAAATATGAATGAACCAAAGTGAAAGTGACATATAACCCATAACATTCCAATTGGATGCATCCATATCCAGTAGGTATTCTATACTAAACACCTACATCTAAGTCAAATAGAAGTGTCAATACAACCGTCCTAGGTTGACACAAGTATTCAACATCATATAGGTCAAATTTATAGAACATGATGACTAATCCAAAATATTTATATGGTCTATTTATAACTTATTCCACATAAAATACACGTGCACTATAATTTTTCTAAGTACCATTATTTTTTATTTGTTTTAATATCAAACATCAGTTGTACTTATTATTTTTAGCATATCTTAGTATTTAAATTTAGAATATTATTTATTTGAGTTTAAAATTAAGTGGCCCATTATAGATTTATTTATCAACCCTTTTATTATTCGTGTATATATTATTAACCCTAGCTACACTTTAAAAATTAGGGTTAAATAGTTATATTTTTTTGAAATGTTAAAAAAAAAAAAAACCCTTTCAACATTGTTGACATTCATGGTTAGAAAACTGACTTAATAGATAGACATGTACTAGATAAAAAAGCCTTGATTATAAAACATAAAATGGTTGATCAAGGGTGAAAAATGAAAAAATAATTGGAAACCAACAAAAAAAAGTTTTTCCCAAATAACAATAAAGTTATATCTAATGAACCTTGACTTTTTTCTATCTTTTAGCATTAAAACGCATCGACCATGTGAACGTGAAGGAAAAAAATGCAACCAAGAGTATGACTAAGCTATTTATTCATTTATTTTATTTTTAAATATAGTTATATGTTTTTTAATTAAAAATAGGTCCACTTAATGAACTTATTGAGAAGAGAATATATATATATATATATATATATATATATATATATATTCTCTTCACAATAAGTTCATTAATATATATATATATATATATATATATATATATATATATATATATATATATATATATATATATATATATAAATATAATACTCATGCATGAGTACCTGCATAAGTATAAGTGTGGGAGGGAAGAGAAGGAAAGAGTTGAAAAATAGTAAATGGTGGCTCTTTTAAACACTTACTAGATGCATGACTGATTGCAAAAGAATGTTCACTAGAATATTTTAGTTAAATTTATATTGTTTTCAACAAGAAATGGGATGAATTCGATAACTCTTTGAAAATGGGGAGCCAATATTATCAATAAAAAAAATTTCAATAAATTAAAATGTCATTATTAATATAATCACATAACATAAAAATATTGGATCAAAATAAGGTACAAATATCTAGTACACCAAATCTCATCATAGACTAGCACAATAGAACAAGCCTATCAATATTTTGAAATATGGAAAATGTTACTTTTAGATAGAATAAGTGGATAGATTTTTACAAAGAACATGATTGCAATAAGTGATTGAAAATTTTAAATCTATAGGTAAAATAGTATCATGCATGAGGACATGAATGAATTTAAGTATGGGAGAGATTACAAGACCATAATTATCTCATTTGTATCATAAATAATACTATTTTATATTTCATAAATCATGTTTTAAAGTGGACTTAAATGTAGTATTAAGAACTTATTTTGTTTAGAATGAAATATGGGATAGAAATGTATTTTATTCTTTAAGATTTATTGAATTCTACATTGTTTCTATGTTTTACCAAGTTCTTAGAGAATGAATGTTAAATATTATTTATATAGACTAAAATGAATCATCGATGTAGATATCAAAGTCTGAGGTGCTAAAATACCAAATCAATGACAATTTTAAAGTAGCTCTTAAGATCATAAATAGCTTCAGATTCCCATACAAATAATATCTAAAATTCCTTATAAGATATTGATATATATATATATACTAGTGTTGTAGAAACATCCAAGGAATACAATCACCCTTTTACTAACCCAAAAAAATTGGTGTGTTTTTTTTTAAATTTGAGCTTGTGAAGATGTAAGACCAAAAAGGACAAGTTGTGGTAAAAAGGAAAAATGACCATCAAGAAAATATTATTTCATATTTGGATTACTCTTGAAAACTTATGTAGTTTAAAAATATAATCATCTTGATCTGAATTGGTATGCAAAAGTTATGATCATTTGAAGTTACTCTAAAAGTCATTAGTCTGGCTCTAAAAATGTGTATAATTAGTTTTGGAGATGCCTAAAAATAATTTTGGGGTATATAAGTACAAATAAATAAATAGATGTTTTAGGATAATTTTTATGCTATTCATATATATATCAAGTCTATAAATATAAATTTCTAAAAATAGATATTAGTAAAAATCAGCTCTAGAAATTTACATGCTTAGAAATATGAAAGAAAAGAGCTCCAGAGATGATTGCTATATATTTTTACAGATCATTCATATGAAATATATTCCTATTATTTATAAAAATATGTATTTATAAATAATTAAATATGTTTATAGTATTTAAATTACTATGGATATCTCAACATCAAGTTCTTGGAAGAAAACTAACTTTTTTAAGATCACAATTGATTTTCTCCAACAAAATCAGAAGTTATTAGAAGAAATTAAATCACACTATATTCTCCCTTAAAAAATAAGATAGTGGATTTATAACTTACAACTATTTTATCCTTGAATAATGGGAATAAGTATAACTCTCTAAATGTTGTATGCATCTAATTTTTTATATTATTATCCTAGAATAAGAATTAGTTACAACCTGATTTGTTAGGTTATTAGCCTAGAATAAAGGCAGCTATAAATTGATTTGTTAGGATTTTAAGATTAAGAAATCATTTATAAAATTTATTTTTTAAATTTTTATTCAAAATAATTTGTTGAAGAACTTTTATAATAAATATAACATTCTCATTCATGTAACGGATAATAGGAATAATTGTAAAGTTGGAAGAATAACAAATTGAATAAAGCATTTGAGCATTTCTAAAATTTCATGTTTTTAGTCTTTTTTTAAGGGAGAGAAAGGGCCCACATAACCTAAGTGAAAATGTTAGTTTTTATTTATGTTTTTCATATTATATTTATCTATGTTTTATTTTCATTTTTCAATATTTTCTTTATGGTTGGAGTATCATATAACATGAAAATTAACTGAATTCATAGACCAATAGTTGTTTAGTTTCATTTAATGAATCATGTGTTTTAATTCATAAAATTTCAATTCTAAAAGTGTTTTTATTTTACTTCAAAGTGTGTTTAAGTCTAAAATTTCAATTCATTCAAGTGTGTTGTCAAAAAAATAACTATTACCTAAATCTATTGTGTGCCCTGATGCATATAACCTTCAAATACCACCCCTAGATTGAGAATATTAAATTAAGAGGATTGATGACCCTAATCATCAATTTCCATAGATTAAAAATTTTAATTTTAAAATATTTTAAAAAAAATTAAAGAGAAAATAAAATGTACATCTATGTGTTAGTGAAAACCATGTTTTCCATGTAAGTTTTTGAGTTGTTGTTTCCTTGTTGAATCACTAGATAAACTTGTGCTTATTGATAAATAAATTGGAGAGTTAAAGTGATTGTGCCTCTTTTTTTTTTTTTAATTATCCATGTTATAGGGTTAGGAATACAACATGTTTTAACCCTCCTAAATGTTGGTATAAGTACATAATCTACCAATGAGAATAACTATGCATGTGAGAAAGAGGGAACCACATGATGGGTTAACTAAAAGAAACTAAATCAACCACTACAAATAGATTATAAATTTAGTTGTATAGTTTTGATCAAGTTCACTCCATGTAAAATAAAATTCATAATAAAAATGGAATTAAAATTTATCATTCCCCTATCATGAATGCACATTTTATTGTTTAATTTTGCTCAAGTTTGCTCAATAGATAATGAACAATGTTCATGACCAAAGATTCAATAAGTGTGAAGTGGAATCAAAACCATTTTCAATTCAACTATAAATTATGTTTTTGTGCATTTCCATGAACTAGCATCACACCTCATGAATATAAATGTATGTATATGTGCATAAACCAATATCAGATCTATATGAATCTATACTAATTAATATAGAATTATATGCATCTATATGATGAATATAAGAACTTATATCTCAATTATATGTGTGTGTTGAAGCTTGTAATTTACTTTCATGAAAATTATGTGCATATCTACACAATAGTGTATGAATCTATACTCAAATATTTGTATAGTGAGTACATATGCATGGCATATGCCCCATAATTTATACTGATGTTATAGTATCTATCATGCCCCCATAATATACTAATGTTCCAATATCTATCATGTAATTGGACCATCTAATATATAAACCCTTATGGATATCTAAAATTTGTACTTTGATTTATTTTCTATTGATGAAGGCTTATGCTTATATAACAAGCACACTCTAATTCTCCCATTTTAAAATGAGGGATGTATCATGTAGTTCACTCATCTCAAAATAAGAGCTAATTTCATCATGTCATATATAAATATGGCATAATTTAATATCATGTGAATATGAGGAGATTATGTCATCATAGTATTATATATTTAAGTCAAGGCATCTATGTAACATTTTTTTTAAGCAAGGAATATAAGTGTCATGTCTAGATATATGTATGAATAAAATGAGTATTAGTAGGATCACTAAATAGGGATACACAGTAGCATTTTATGATATATATCATTACACCACTCAATTTTTTAATCTCAACAAGTGTAACAAACTCAATTTTCAATGTCACACATAAGACCAAGATACATGTACATGGGAAATTAAGATGTCACAATATACAAGTCCAAGGGTGACACTCAAAGGACATAAATATGTGGCAAGTAAGGGACATAGAACTATCACATAAAACAATGCCAAGGGACCCAAACAAGGGACATAAAACATGTCATGAAAAATGCTAAGCGACCACACACAATAAACAATCACAAATAAGCCTATCATGTAAGATAGTAACAACATCAATGGAGCATAGAATAAAGAATTAGTCTACACCATCCATATGTATCAATGTCACAACATAGTATATAATATTATACATGTATCACTATGTAATATGTGAGTAAATAATAAGATATGTGTAATAGATATAGGTAGCCTTGGTGTACGAGCATTTGTATGATATGCCTAAAATAAATAAATAATTTAATTGTGTTATTATTCACCTTGTTTGGTGATTATTTTCTTTAAATTCATTTTAATTTTTTTATTTGTTTTTATTACTTGTCCATTTATTTGTGGATAACATGGTATAGATAATGTGTGATGGATCTTATATTCAACACATAATATCTTAACTATTTTATTCATGAATGAAGACCTATTATTTGTGACAATGGTGGATGGTAGTTCAAATCATTAAGTGATATTGATCATTAAGAATTTACATATATATTCACCTATAACAGATGATAATGGTATGGCCTCTATCCATTAATTGAAGTATTACATAGTTATAAGAATGAATTTGTAGACATATGATGATTCTAGATTTATCTTTCCTGTTAATTTGAAGCCCCAAAGGGAGAATGACCATGATGAAACAATAGGTTGTATTTATTATGATGAGGCATGATTTAAATTCCTATGTTTTGGAAATTATGGGAGTAACCTAGCATGATATTTGAATTCTTTTTCCATTTTAGGCCAATAATACCCTTGTCATAATATTTTGTGAGATATTGTTTTCCACTTAAATGACCTCTACATTCAATGTCATGTACTTCTAATAAGTCAAATTTAGCATCGTCATAAATAAGGCACCAAATTATATGTACATGTAATGATATTTTAAGTAAATATGCTCAAATACAAACATAAATTATTGTTTCACATTATATTTTGTGTTTTTCATTGCTATTAACATTATCTAGGATACAAGCTTTGTATAAAAAGTTATATATCATTGTACCAATCTGAATTAACTACCATCTAAGTAAATTTCAGGGCTGCAAGAGCCTCTAATTCTATTATAAATATTGATTAATGTTGTATGTGTTAGATAGTAAATATAATGTGACTAGCATTGGTGTCTATGGGAATTATAGAAACTATTCTAGACATGGCATCAACATGACGATTGTATTTTCAAGTTATGATATGTATATAAAAAGGATCAAAGTGTGTATGTAACTATTGTAACATTTATTTTTATGATATTAAATTATATTATTTATTTTTTTGAATTTTTAAAACCTAATTAATCACTAGTTTATAATCCCCATATACCCATTGTAATCTTATCTTTAATGTTTGTGTTGTACATAACCCAAGTATCAATGCCTTATATTCTCCTATGTTATTTTTACATGAAAAACCCAAACAATATTTGAATGACATATGTTTTCCCTAAGGATTAATGAAGATGATGCTAGTGTTGGTACCTATATAACATTTTTATCCATAAAGTGCATGGTCCATATATCATTATTAGTTTTATATGAAGTAAAAATCATTATTGATTGGTAGTGTATCTATTAATGGAATTGTAGTTAGTTGGTTTGAAATAAATCTTCCTTTTAAAAAAATTTAAGATATAAAATTTAGATTAAATGAGATGAGTAAAATTTCCCATTTATCTATGTGTCCTTTGCATAATTAATTTTAGTGGAACCAAATTTATGATAACTTGTGTCTCATTGTTAAGCATGTAGTATTGTAATTTTTATGTAGTAAAAAAAATAGCTAGGCATATATTTTCCATAGTATTTTAATTTTTATTGTAGTCAACAAGTGTACAATCGATGTAATATATAGACCAATATCTTTGATCTTCATCATATTGTGCCAATTAAACCCCTAAGGCATGATCTATGGCCGAGATGTATAATAACAAAGGTGTTTTTAGTGTTGGGGGCATGAGAACATGTAGATTAAGTAGTTATTGTTTAATTATATCAAAACACTATTGAAATTTGAAATCCCATTTGAATTTTATATATTTCTTAATTAACCATGTGAAGGGTTATATTTTCTCATCTAGTTGGGCCATAAAATGTCTTATTGCCTAGTTTTTCCTTTAAATGATCATAGTTTCTTTAGTCCTTTTTGTGGAGGTATGTGTAAAATAAATTTCAAGTTTTTTGGATCTATTTCAACACCCCATTGAGATATTATGTATTTTAATAATTCCATAGAAATGCATTGAACATTTATTTATTTAGATTTAGGCGTATACTATATTTTTGTAACTATTTAAAAATGTTTCAAAAATATACAACATGATCTTCTCATTGTCTTGATTTGAAAAGTACACATCCTCATATTATTATAGTATTTTGTGTATATAGTAATGAAATATATGGGTAATGGCTCATTAATCAGTAGCCCCAAAAATTTTAAATCCAAATATCATGATTACATAAAAAAAATTTCCTATGGTATAGTAAATGAAGTATTTTCTTGCTTTGTCAGATTAATTTTTATCTGGTTACATCTTGAGAAACCATCCATGAATAATAACATCTCATAAATTCTTGTAGATTCAAAAATCATATCAATATTTGGTAATGGGAAGTTACCTTTGGGACAAGATTTATTTTAATCTCAATAATCTATAGAAGACTGCATTTATCCATTAGGTTTCTCAATATGTAGTATATGACAAACCCACTTTGGATAACCAATGGACCAAATAAATCTTACATCTAGTAATCTCTATATTTCTTATTTTACCAATAAAGATAAATTTGGATACATTTTTATAATCTTATATTGAACTAGTTTATCATTAGGATAAAGAATGATATTATGTAATGTAATTTCAAGGTCAATTCAAGGCATATTTGAGTAATTCCATGCAAAACATTTTGGGTAATCATGTAAACCTTGTCGAAGTAACTTTCCTTCATATTTTTGTAACCTAGTTGCTAATAATACTGGTCTAATATATTTATATAATCTATAACAAAATTATATTATCTCTTATTTAATTATATTTTATTTATCTTCCATATAAGACATTGTAGGGAAGGGACGAAATTTGGGCCATCTACTTGGATATGGATATTATGACCTTCAATATTTCCAAAATATGCCTAGGTGGTAGTTATGTGAAGAAACTTATTCTTATGATATATGGAATAGAGATCCTTATATGCTCCAAGACATTCTAAGAGAGATTGATAATTATAAAAATCATCTAATGTTGAAAGTTCTAGGGAAACTATGTTGTTAATTAAATGAGGGTATACAAATATAGTGTAGATGTATTATGAGCTTATTTTGATGATTCTAGCTCTACTTTAAACAGTGTGTATACACAGTAGTTTTTTTAGTTCTTACTTTATTATAATTTGTTGGATTTTTTTATAATCAAGATCTTGTCATCCTTTTTTAATAGATGTTGTGATGGGATGAACAATGTCTTGTGCATGTATTCCAATCCTTATCTTGCATATCCCATTTTTTTGTAAATATTTAAGCCCAAAACCATATCAGTTGAGATTTATTGATGATGAGATTTTTTTAGGTGACGAAGATATTTGTGCATCATTTTAATTTAGATTCTTGAGAATAGGATTGCATATGAGGAATGTAATTATCATCAAGTTGATTTAATGCACAATACTTAAATGTTTCTTGATAAAAATCACACACACACACACACACACACACACACACATTTGATGATTGAATTTTAAGCATGTATGTAGGGTATATGGTATTGTATTCCTATTTTGAATCCATGATCTCCATAGTAGAATATAATAATTGAGGTCATTAGGTACAAACTAACAAAATGTGGCTATTATTTGAGAGTCCATGATAACATGTATTATAGTTTATCCTAATATATTTTTTTAATATTTTAAAATTCATAAATATTCATATTTGATAAGTTAATATCATTTTATTGAATACCAAGTAGGGTCAAGAAATATATATTAAAAATATTTAATCCCAATCCATTGTCCACCAAAACCTATTTAACTATCTTATTTTGAACTTGTACTTTAATATACAATTGTAGATGTTGATCTATAATGTTCTTAGGAGGTAAGTATTCTTTTTCCAAAAGAGATAATTACCTTTTTCCATCATAGTTTATTTATAGTATAATACACATAGGGTGGTTATAAATCATTTGGAAAAGTTGTGCCACATAATGTTGCTTATAGAATATATTTATAAAGAATCATAATCTGAAGTAATTTTAACAGAGAAAATTTTGCATGTATATTTTTAAGTTGATCTATGATATCATGCCCCTTGGATTTATTAACTTGCTTGGTTGGTGGTGGTGGGTGTGAGGAAAAAATTGATAAGGTCCTTTGGTTTATACTATGGGATGGGTCACCTTACCCCTTTGTGTTATGTCAGCATGGACTCTTAGATCTAATATGAGTTGAGGGCTTAAAATAGAAGTGGTATGGTGACTATCATTATTTTGAAAACTACTTGGAGTAATAAAAAGAGACATGAATGCCCTTTACAATTTAGTGGTAAAAATAGAAAACTTATATTGGATGTTGAAAAAATATTATTTAAGGAAGGCTTGGGATTGTTCATTATTAATATTAGCCTTATTAATGTTCTTAATTTTGGTCATTTTGACCCATTTTCTTACATAGTTGATCAAAATAAAATACACTATTTATGCATAACAATATGAAAAGAGTATCCTCATGAATTTTTTCAGCCAGAAATGTTCATTTATTATGAACATGAATAATGTGTATTATTATGAAATAATTAGAAGTCAAGTATAAAAATAAAACCTTAAGGCTGAAATCTAAAATCCTAAGCAAAACCTAGGGTTTGACATAGTTCGATATGTGTATGAGTTCACCACAATACACACACACACACACACACACACACACACACACACACACACACACACACACACACACACACACACACACACACACACAATAGGATATAAACTTGAAATGTAATTTAGATATTAAGATAAATTTTTCAAGCATACATTTGAATTTAAAATAATGAAACTAATTGTAATGATTTGACAAGTGACAAATACTAAATATAGTAAGTATAACAAAGGGGTGAGTACATAGATTTTTGGGATGATTATATTATTTTGAATATATTATAAAAGTGTAAATCAAACTAAAGTGGGTCTTTTATTTATCTTATTTAGAAACTACATTTTTTTTTGTGGGGTCAATTCTATCAATTTGGGTTAGTATAGTTGATCAAAATTGACCTATGTTGGTGAGTATTGACATATAAAAAAGGAGGGATTGTGACCATATAGTCACCTTCACCTTTATATGTATGTTATAAATGTGTAATAATAAACCCTGAATATACATGAACCTCCAAAAAATATCTTCATTCACCTTGAAACTTTAGGTGTAATTGTGAGGGGTATAAACCTATGAAATCTAGAAAAGTGTAAAGGGTTGAGCTAACCATGATCACCCATGTTTTATGATTGACCGATTCCTATGTATCTAATAATCTAGGGAGGGAAATTAATCCACACATAGTTCTCCCACATAGTGTGATTGTGTGATTGTGCTTGTTTTTTATATGTATGCAATGAATGATTTTTATTTAATATTTTGTAATGATTGAATTGAATTGGATTTGGATTGCTTTATACATGGACTATGACTGCTCTTAGTGATAGATTCAAAAAAAATTAAGAATAGAGAATACTTTATTAATGTGCAATGGTGCATATATGTGTACCAAATAAGTTTCAAGTTCTTTTTGAATGAGAACTTGATTTGTTTATATATGAGTTTTATTGGGTAATTTATCATACCACCAAAACTCTAGGGAAATGGGTCAACCTTAAGGAAATTTTTAATTTTAAAAAATATTTAATGTTGGGAGAGGGTCAATTCTAACTAGATCAAGATAGTATCAACTAGTAATAGTGACTTAAAGTGACGTAAAAGACCTGTGTACATGTGAACCAAACTAAAGGTCTAGAGATTTATTTATATGATATTAAGTAGGCTTTAAATAGATAGTGAGGTTCATGTAGGTGTGTAACAAAAAAATGGAAGGGTCAAAATCATAAGATAGGATGTAGGTGCATTCAAGTCATGCATGGTATAAGTGTGTCAAGCATGTCACTATCAAGTATTTAATACCAAATTTTAGTATCTACACTTTTCAAGAGAGATTGAAACGTGTTGTACTAATTGTAAAATTTAATCAACATTTTTGTGGCTCACATGAAAAGCTTTCATTGTAATCTTCAAAACCATGTACATTATTTTCTATCCAGTCAAGAAGGATTCAACATGAAAATATTTATAAGCTTAAAATCCCCATAAAATTTCATAATTTAGAATATTATTAGTCTATAATTATTTAAGGGACACACAAGCTTTTAAATAACTTTCCATACAAAAATAGGTGCATTTTTGCATATGGACATTATAGTCTATTTTTTATTTCTTTGATTCACACAAGGTGGGTATTGAGTTTAACAAAACTCTTATCCTCATTAAATATATTTTCAATGACTTATATTCTTTCTTCTATTAATCGCATCATTTTTAGTTTTTTTTTTGGTATTTTCAAGGAATTCAAGAGAGGTGCATAAAATATATTCGAGATCACATTTAAAATCATTAATTGTCATTGAGGCACTTAAAGTTTTTATTCTCTATGAAATTATTTGTTTATTTTACAACCATATAATTTATTTCTAGTCATTGAATGAAATTATCTATATATTGAGACATGTTCAAATCATTATTTAAAATCCCAAACCCAAGACACATTTCCTCATTCCAATGTTCTTATCTATTGTCACTCATTTTATCCTTCTATCCTTGCACTCAAGATAGATTCCACTAACTTGTTCTCAGGAACATTACACTTTGTATTAAAATTGGATGAGGTGGATGAAAGATTTATATGTTGAATATTATATGTTTTTGACATGGAAACTTTTATATTCAATGGTAAAAATCCTAAATTTATTAAAGGTGGATTTATTAGCTGATGTTTTAAAATAAGCTCAGTTTCACCACATTTTAATTAGGGTTGTATAACATTTTATATTTTAATGCTCAACCTTCTATAATTGACCTCAATTACCTTTGTAATATTCATAGGCCATATATCTTTATCCTAAATTCCCTTAAATAGACATTCTATTTATTTCCTCTCACTCTCAAAGTGGCTCTTCTAGAATTGGAGTCCACTCTCCTGATTCTTTTTCCTATG
>JARHVA010004877.1:65000-97500 GCA_037957365.1 Torreya grandis
TTTTTAGGTTTGAAATGAACATATACTTAAGTTGTTTCAAACCTCTATTATTCTTACGTGAAGAGCTTGAGGAGGTTAAAAATTATAGGATTATGGTGGGAGAGATGGATGTAATGATTTGGGTTTATGACAATGAATATTTTTAAAGTACAACATTGGAATAATTTGAATGATTAATCTAATTTTAATATCTTTGATACCAATATATATTTTAAGGGTTAAGAACACAATGGAAACTTATGCAATAATGGGTTTAATCTCAACCAATAAGTGAGGATTTATGGATTCACCATGGGTGGGATTTGATTTTGTTTAAGAGAGTATTTAGATTCATGAATGAAACTATAATATTATGTTTTAATGATCTTGGTATGATCAGATAAATTATACCATCTTATGTGAGGTTTCTTTTAGCTAAAATAACAATGCCATAAGTTTGCCAAAAAGTGTCTTCCCCTAATGTTTGTATCATGACAAAAAGTTTTGAACCCAAATATTTTATATAATATAAATTATAAATTCATATTGAAGGATTTAATTTATTAGGGATCTTTTCCAAGTTATTTTGAATTTATTGTTGAAGTTAAGAATATAATCCAAGGCAACTCTTTTGATTGTGTTGAAATTCTTGATGAGAGAAAACATATCTACATCTTCTTCGATCTAATTATGTAATACTAATCCCTACTAATTCCATGTTGAAATTAAACACAAATTCAAACCTCTGAACTATTTTGATTTCTTGCCTTTGAAACAAAAATTGAGCCTCCTAAGGGATATATCTTGATCAATAATGTGGTGGATTTTACCTAAGTATTACACATTTTAAATATGGTCAATGGGGTTGATAAATACATCTACATGAAATATTTAAAGTATTTTTAGATCAAATTTGGTAATATCATTTCATTTTTAGAGATGTAAAGGACTACAAGAGTTATAATAGAGAAATAACAAAGCTCTAGGGTTAGTAAAGATAATATTGGATCATTATAACACTTAAATAATTTTGAGAAGAGGGAAGTCTACAAGAGTTTTAAAATAAGGGGATGTATAAAAACAGGAGTGGCTAGTGGCTAGGTGATTTATAAATGACTAAAAAATAAAAATATTTAAGATTCTCACCAAAAACTTAGTTGTTAAATGTTAACAAAAGAGGACTTTTATAAAATTATCTAATTAAAATAAAATCTTAATCCCACCAAGCATGCAAAAAAATGGTAATGGTCCATTGTGTCTGATTGGTTGTACCCACACAATATTCATAACTTGAGGAATCTTTCCAATTTGGAATTGATCTTACAAGAGAGCCTATAGAGTTAGTTGTTTTGACTCTTTTTATAACACTAATATATCTAAGAAATAAAGTCATAAATGGAAATATTATGAAGGAAAAGGGTTAGAGAGATATATAAAAATAAAATTGGTAATGCACCATAATAATAAGTGGGTTGAATCTTTATCTTAGCTAACTTAGAACCATCCTAATACAAATTAAATAAAATAAACTCAAAGGGAAAGATACAAATTGTACATGAGCATGGAGTTGCATTAGCAAGATAATAACTAGGGGAAAAATAAATAATATCCATAGTAGCCTTCATCAATTGGATAAAATGTTTAAAAATTAATTTTATTTAACTAAGAGGGATCATGATAGTTTTACAAAATAAATGGCAGAGGCCATAAACTACACACAATAGAGATTTGGGTTAATGTCTAAATAATAAAATCTCTCATTCAAATGAGATATTTGTAATTTATAAATAGAAAATTAAAATAAGAATTAATCATTATCTGTTTATAAGTATAAGAGTAGAGTAAAATCCATGCTTACATGCCTCCTTTTTCAGTCATTGAATTATACTTAAGTAGCTTTGTTCAATACTCAATATCTCTCAAACTATAACTCTTCTTGCCAATATTCTATGATATCTTAGTATGGTCTCATTAAATCATCTTGTATACTCAATTAGTTCATATGGAATAGCCCATTTCATTTTTATGAACTCAAATCCTCTCTCTCAATCTTACCTATTTTGTAAAAAGAACTACTCAATGGTCTTTTATCATTTTTTCTAAATACTAGAGTAAGCCTTACAAAAGTACCTTTATTTTTATATGTTTTTATTCAAGTTGATGGAGATTTGAAGTATCTACTATAATGGTGATCCATAAATCATTATATTACTATTTCTAATGATGCATCAACTATATATTTTTAGGTTAACTTTTCCTGCATTTTAATAGACTAAATTACAGACAACAATAAAAAAAAGTAAACAATGAGAAGGAAAATAATAAACAATAAAATATATACACATTAAAAAAAAATACATAACATAATATTTCCTCTAACAAAATCTAATATGAGTTAAAAAAAATAAGAGTAGGATACCTTCAACATCTAACACTACTAGGTGACACTACATGTAGTACATTTTCATTACAAAGGTCTTTTAGTATTGTAGCTTTAGTTCACACTCCCTTACCTCCAACTACAAATATTTTGTTCCACCTTATCCAATGCATGATTCTATAAATTAGTCTCTCCCTAAGCCATCTTCTTAATCTTCTAACACCAAATGATTTGATTATTTATTTTTATCTATTCTTTGGTCATGTCATAGAAGACAAAATATTTCTTGGAATGGGGATAGTTACACTTTTTCAACCATCCTCCTCTCCAAATTAATGATCACCATGAATAATTGAAAACATTTCCCATTATAGGGAAGTTAAAAAATCTCAGCCTCTAATAGTTACCCATTCCATATATCTTCATAATTATATTCTATCCAAATATGACACGATGACAACATAAACAATGGCTAAGTAACTTTAAACGACTACCAATAAAAGACAAAATAGTCTCATTGATAATATTTTGCCTTCACATCACAATTTTTTAGACCACTAGGATTTGTTGTTCCCAAAATCCATCACTTGCTTTTGTGGACAACATACTGACCATTGTGGTCTTGCAGATCAAAATTCTCTCTTTTCTTTCTCAAAAATGTTTTGAGCAATTAAGTTTTTCAAATATTCAAGCCTTTTCAGCTAAGGAAGTCATAGGTTCATCAGGAATGCTTTCTTCAAAGGAAGTTCAAAACACTTAAGGCTTTTCCTTAGTGTTTTGAGGATGGTTCAATGCCTAGGTTCAATCAAAAGACTTAACAGTGGGATTTAAAGAAAAAGAATGAACCACTTTGAACCATTGAACCCCGCCTCCACAAGGTTCAGAGGTTCAATGGGTTCAAAGGTTTAATGACTTTGGTGGACTTAAAGAAAAGAAGGCTTCAAAGAGTTAACATTGAATCGTTAAACCATTGAACCTTGAACTTTAAAAGGTTCAAAAGTTCAAAGGTTCAATGGGTTCAACACGTTAAAAAGACTTAGAGAATAAAAGGATTTGAAGAGTGAAGATTGAACCGTTGAACCATTGAAATTTGAACCAAAAAGAGTTCGAATGTTCAAAGGTTTAATGAGTTTAATAGGTTTGATGGACTTAGAAAATGAAAGGATCTAGAGAGTTTGAAGCTTCAAAGGATTTAGAGAAAGAGAATGAACCAATGAACCATTGAACTTTGAACCGAAAGAGTTCACAGGTTCAAAGAGTTCAAAGTTTGAGTGGAATCTTTGAGTGAATGGATGAAGTGGAAGATTCCAAAAGTAGGTTCAACTAGATGGTTCAAAGGATGGTTCAACTAAAGAAGAAAAAGAAAGTAAATGTGGCCCTTTACAAAACATTGAACCTTTGAACCATTGAACCTTTGAACCAAAAGAGTACAAGGTTCAAGGTTCAAAGTGACCAGTGACGTCCCCACAGACGTCAATTTTAGGGAGATGAAATAATCATTGATTTTCAAAAACCCTGAGAATAAACTCAGTGACCAGCCTAGAAAGGATCTGAAGAAGCAAATAGAGGAAGCTAGAAGATAGCCCCAAGAGCTTAGATTGCTAAGAAGAGACAAAACATAGCAAGGAAAGAGAGAACGACTACAAGAAATCTATAAATATCTATAGGAGAGTTATTTATAGTAGGTGGAATAGTCCACCAGGTGGACATCAGAGAACATAAAACATTCAATGGCATGGCCTATTTATCTTGATTAAGTAAAAGTGAATGGATAGCCGTGTAAGTGTCATAAAGAAGACTAGACAACCCATGCTTAGGAGGAGACATTTGAGATGATTCATAATTCCAAAGTCAAGGCTAATGACCTATTCCAGCATTGCCCTTTCACAGATAGTCAATGCATTCAATTCAACATGGGTCATTTTCATAAAAAAAAGCACCCAAGTCTTTCTTGTGATGTTATATATTGTAATCTCTCATTTTGTATTGAGGAGATCTCTCTGTTATCAAAAGCGAAGCTCTCCCCAAATTGAAAGGCATTCCTGAGACTTTGAGCTCAGACTGTTAATAATATTTTGGTAAGTGAATGAGAAAGCAAGTGACCTTTCAAACTTTGTGTTGGAATAAGCTTGTGTAATATAGGAAATTGTTCTTATGTTTGTTTCCTAAATATAGTCTTGTCCATTTAATCAAATAAGTATAACTAGTGAAATTAAGCTGGAAGATGTCCTAAAGCTAACAATGGGAGACTTTATGCTACCATAATTGCCTTTAGTCTGTGTTTTATGTAAAGGATACTAGAGAGACTTTGAGCTCTCTTTATCCTTCATAATCCTTTACTCTATTCTAGTTTTATGTGCAGACTTTAAGTTGTGCTTAATCTTGATGTGTTTCTTTGTCCTAATCAGTGGGAGGAATAAAGAAAGACTTTTTGCTTTCATGGGTTTCTTGTGGTTTCTATTACTACCCAGGAAGAATCCTGTTATTTGTTGAATATCACTTCTAAAAGAAGAGAAGTGCATTTTAGTAATTACACTAGAATTCTCCTCTGTTCTATGAAAATCATCTCTGCAAAAGGAGAGATGGATGGTATGATTCACCCCTGAGTGTATTTTTAGCTTATATATATAGGGAACCTCCCCTTGCTAAGAGGAGAGATTTATCTCATTCTGGTTGTGGTCACCACACCTATTTTGCCGCATAAATCTCCTTATGCTGTGGTTGATGTAAGCATTTTGTTGTTAGCCAGCTAGTGATAAAATATTTGCCTAACAGTTTTTGGTGACTTTGTTGGGGAAGAATGCACAGTTTGAAGCCTCAAGCTTCAAATTGAAGTAGTTCCAGTTCTTTTCCATTTTCATTTTACACTCTAGCAGACCCATCGTACATGTGAAGATAGAGAGCTTAAGGTATTGTTGACCCTGTATTTGAGCTTATGCAAGAAAATAATTTTGATCTTTCCCCTCCATAAACTCACCTTTAGCATACTAGGAGTTTTCCTCCTACAAACATTAGGTCCCCAATACCAGGCAAAGCTTCTCTTTCCTCTACTAGCAGAGCTTTTTCTATACATATCCCACAGAGATTTATTATCCCTCCCTTCAATAGCCACATCATGGTAGCTTGAGGGTCCCCTAAATCTGACACCACCTCTACATGAGCTACCCCATAGCTCAAGGAAAAACTTCCCCAAGTTTTATGGTGATGGGAAGGTTCATCCTGATGAACATATTATAGCCTTTTGCATAGCATGTGGTGTAATAGGCATTGAATATGAAGACATTGTAGTCAGACTATTTGTAGAGACATTGCAAGGCGCTACTATAGACTAGTCTTATCACCTGCAAGCACAAATAGTGATTGACTGGAACACTCTCAAGGCCAAATTTGAGGCTAGATTCAAACTTACAGAAGATGCACACGCCCTGTTAGCCCAGCTTACACAAATGAAGGAGCCTCATGAACCCATGAGAGACTGCATTTCTACATTCAACAAGTTAAGGAACAAGATTCCCATAATTACTCAGTCGATGCCTAAGAATCTCAAATACTTCTTCATTAGTTCTTAGCTTCTTGAAGTAAGTTTCATGTTGAGGTGAGCTGGCCACATAGATCTTACTGTAGCTCAAAATTTGGTGACTGAGGTTGAAGATGACCTTATATTGATAGGAAAGATAAGAAGAGATCCTAATAGAGGTAAATCTTCTTCATATTTTGAATATTCTTCTACAGGCACCACTGATCCTATGGTGCAAAAGCTAGCAAATAAATTACTAGCTCTAAAAAAAAATGGCACAAGGGATGTCTGCTCTTCCTTATTATCGAGATATACCAAGGAGGACGTTTCCCAACTAGTCATATCAGGGTAATGCTACCAAAAATCAAGGGCAACTAAATTTCCATCCTCCCCCACCAGGGAAGCTTGCCATTAAAGTAACACCAGCTAACTCAGTAGTTGGTTATCTTGAAACTAAACATGATTTTTCTTTCCAACCTGAGTTGAACCAAGAAGATGACGTTGATCTCTTTATAGAAGGCCAAGAAGAATCAATTGGTGACTCCAACATTAGTTTCCTAAATTACCAAGATGAACCCAAAAGTAAAGGTGAAGCATTTAATGGATCATATGCTATATTTACCAGGTCCCAGAACTAGTCATCTCAACAAGTAGATAAAGGAAAAATAGGGGAAGAATCTCAACCAAAAATTTCAATTGTTAAATGAGGAACTTCACTGCCTTTCCAATCAAAGGACCCGATGATCACTAAAAAAGTAAGTACCTCAAATGTTCCTTCACCTTCTGCTTTAAATTCATAGACTAATCTTACACCTAGCAAAAACTAGATTGATGGACTACCTCCCTATGTCTCTAATTCATTTCAGTCATTTGATATAATTGACCATGTTAAGAAGACCAAAATTCAAATGTCTGAGTTTGAATTCTTATAATCCAACCTGAGTAGCTAGATAGACTTGTTGAATGCGTCAAAAATAAAATCATCCCTACAGGGCAAGATATTTTGAAAGTAACTCATGTTCCCCCAAAGAGCACACCTATCCAAAATAATCTTGTGATTACTCCTCTAGTTGCCTCCCTGCTGATAAATGGTCATCAGCTGAATAATTGCATTATAGACTCATGAGCTTTTGACAATGTCATGCCTACTAAGGTGGAAAAATCTCTTGGTCTCATGCTGACTAAGACCTTTGGGAGATGCTTCTCTATGGAAAAAAAATAAGTGCCTTTATTGAGACAAATCAAAGATGCTCAATTTACATTTATAGCTTTCCCAGATAAGAGGATTAAAATGACAGTCCTTGTGGCTAATGTCCCAGCCTCCTACGGAATTCTTCTTGGGTGAAATTTTTGCAAGGACATTGGTGGAGAATTAAGCATTAACCTATCTAAGGTGAGGATTCTTGTCAAGGTCATCATGTAAAGGATGCTTCTTGGGTAGGAATCAAAGTACATTGTCACCCAAATGTCAGCCCCTGAAGCTCAATTTTTGTTTGAGTCTTTAGGAATAGGTAATTGGTTTTTGTCTACTAAGGATGTTCCTATTTTAGTAGATGAAAGCTTACTAAGTGAAAATCCAAAAAATTTAGATAAGACATTAGAATAATTAATAGGGTGCAGTACACATGAAAAGGGATCAAAGTGCAATTCTTCTACCGGTTTTGGAGCTAGAGTAGTTTTGATATCTCCTCAAAGAGATATTCTCCCCTATGCATATAAGTTACAATTTAGAAACACTAACAATACTATTGATTATAAATCGTTGCTGCTTGGATTAAAGGCTACTCAAGATAAAGGTGTTAAAATCCTTCATGCCAAAGGAGATGCTGAGCTGGTGGTTTTTCAGGTGAGGAACCTGTATCAAACTAAGAATGAGATATTGTGACATTATCACAATCTAGTGTGGGACTGCATTAAAAGCTTTGATGCTTTTAGTATTTCTGCCATGCCCAGAGAATTCAATAGCCATGTAGATTCATTGGCCATCTTTGCAAGTCTCTTGGTCCCTCACCAAGATTTTAAAGAAGATAGGTACACTATCTAGTTCATATTTTGACCAATGTACCTGATAATACTAACCATTGGTAGGTATTTAATGGTGATAACCAAATCATTGCTTTTTTAGAACAAAGAGATAGCTTTGAAAAGCTTTAATTTGAAGGTAGTGAATCTCCACCATGGGAATCAACTCTAGAGACAAATTCAAAAGCTGATCAAGAGTTCCTTCAGCTCAAAGAGAATAAAATTCCTAAAGGATTACTTTTTCTTGAGAAGACTTTCGACAAGCATGATAGGTTTGTCAAGGAACAACAAATGGATTTAAAATCCTCCAAGGATTTTGATCAAATAAATTTGAGTATAGAAGACAATCCAAAAATGGTCAACATTGGGAATTATTATACCCCTGATGAAAAATTCAAAATTATCACTCTAATTCACCATTACATTGATGTTTTGGTATATTCATATGATGATCTAAAATCTCTTAGACCTAAAGAAATCAAGTCAAAATTCCTCTCAAGATTGGGTCATTGTCTCACAAGTAGAAGCAGAGGTAGTATAACCCCAGGGTATTAGGCATGATTTTGTCTGAGATATAGAAAATGCTAAATGAAAGGATTATTTTCCCAATCCATCATTCCACCTAGATTGTGAACATAATCCCTATGATAAATAAAAATGGATAAATTTGCCTATGTGTTGATTTCATAAATCTGAATCAGACATCTTTAAAAGACAACTATCCCCTGCCCATCATGGATCAGTTGCTACAAATAGTGACTAGCGCTAAGATGTTATCAATGTTAGATGGATTTTTAAGATATAATAAAGTGGAAGTTGGTGAAGTAGACCAACATAAGAGCACTTTCACAACACCTTGGGACACTTTTTCATATCACAGAATGCCCTTTGGCTTGATTAATGCTGGCACTACTTTCCAAAGAGTGATGGATCTTGATTTCAGAAATGAAATGGGGAAGTTAATTATGGTATACCTAGATGACTTGACAATATGTTATAGGTATCATCCTGATCATGTGCATCATCTACAATAAGTGCTAGAGTAATGTAGGTAGAATGGTATTTCTCTTAATCCCAAGAAGTCAATTTTTTGGGTTACAGAAGGTAGACTTCTTGGTCACATTATATTCTGAGAAAGCATAAAGATCAACCCAGAAAGGGTCAAATCCATTCAAGAGCTTGCTCTTCTTACTAGTAAGACTGTAGTTCACTCTTTCTTTAGAAAGGTGAATTTTTTGCAAAGGTTCATTCCTAAATTTGTAGAGAAGACTCACCACATTGTCAATATGATGAAGGGCAAAGCCACTTTCAGCTAGACTGAAGAAGGTAAGTCAGCATTTCAAGACATCAAATAAGCTATCGCTCATGCCCCAATCCTAATTTGTCCTGATTACACTAAAGACTTCATAATGTATAGTTATGCTTCTGAACACATGCTTTCGTCCATTTTGGTTCAGTAGAATAAAGAAGGTGTGGAGTCTCCCATATCTTTCATGAGTTGTCCTCTCAAAGCTCATGAGCTGAAGTATTCAAACATGGAGAAGCATGCTTATGCTATGGTAAAGGTGGTAAAATACTTTCATTTTTACATCTTGAACTCACACACTCTTGCTTTGGTTCTTGTTACAATAGTAAAGTCTATTTTAACTCAGTAGGAGTTTGGGACTAAAAGGGGAAATTGGATTGCCAAAATCCAAGACTTTGATCTTGTTATCAAACCAATGAAGCTTGTGCAGGGAAGGGGTCTTTGCCAATTAATTACTGATAATATACTAGAAGAAGTAGGGCATGAAGAAATAAAAATTGAAGACATGCCAACAGTTCTTTTTATTACCATTATGAATGAGTGGTATTCAAATATTGCTCATTTTCTTACCTATGGTGAGTGTCCTGCTCACCTATCTCATAAAGAAAAGAGGACTACTAAGTTGAAAGCTTCCAATTTTGTCCTCTATGATAACAGTCTATATAAAAGGAACCTTGATGGGGTATTCCTTTGCTGCATGGATAAAGTGTAGTGTAACAAACTTTTGGAGTCCTTCCATAATTTGGCTTGTGGAGGACATTTTTTTACGCCTGTGACTACCCATAAGATTCTATGAGCTAGGTACTATTGGCCTACTCTACTTCAAGATTCATATGCCTAGGTGCATAGATGTGAGTTATGTCAACAGTTCATTAGCAAACCTAAGTTGGATGTGTTACCTCTTAAGCCTGTGGTGATAGAAGAGTTATTTCAGCAATGGGGGATTGATTTCATTGGCACTGTAAATCCATCCTTGAGTGTTGAACATGATTATGTCCTTATAGATATAGACTAGTTTACCAAGTGGGTAGAAGCTATCCCATTCAAGCATGTTACTTTAGAAGTAGTGTGTAATTTCCTAAAAAAAAAAATCATTTCTAAGTTTGGAGTCCCAACCAAGATTATAGCAGACAATGCAACATGTTTCTCTTCTCATGAGATTACCCAATTATGTTACTATTATGGGATTATTCTCTCCCACTCTTCTAACTATTATCTACAAGGAAATGGTCAAGAAGAATCAAGCAATAAGAATTTGGTGACCATTATTAGGAAGCTGGTAGATGACAATCAGAGAACTTGGCATAAAGCATTGCTTAACACTTTATGGGCATACAAGATTAATCTTAAAAGGGTGATAGGTATGTCCCCATTCCAATTTTTGTATGGTTTCAATGCAAAGATACCAATCACCTTGGAATTACTAGCATTAAAGTTAGCAAAGGTAGTGAAAGATTTAACTTATGAAATTTCCATCGACAAGAGGATCATGTGTTTGACTGAACTTAATGAGCAACGAACTATGGTGGTGGATCAAATTGTTGTGCATCAAAGTCTGGTAAAGAGACTTTTCAATTAGAAAGCAAGGATCTATGATTTTTAGGTTGGAGATAAAGTCTTGTTGTGGGACAAGAGGAGAGAACCAAAAGGAATGCATGGAAAATTGGATTCCCTATGGAAAGGCCCATTCACCATTCATCGTTTAAATGGTGAAAATAGTTTCATGCTAAGATATCTAGATGGAATGCCAATTACTCTACCTTATAGTGGGTAACATCTAAAGCAATTCAATCCTTGAAGTATCAAATAAGTCTAGTTGTACATTTGTATATATGTATAGTCTTTTTTTTGTTTTGTGTTTTTCATTTGTTTTTGGCATCGTTGGTTTTTGGCACCTTTATTTTTGGGTAGCATGAATCCGTAGCCAAATGGCATAAATGAAGGCACTAAGATTCTAGTTTCTACTCCTTTCAATTTTTTCAAAATTTCAATCGATGGAAGTTCCCCAATTGGAGAAAACTGTTGTTCCCAAAATTTGTCACTTGCTTTTGTGGACAACATTCTGACCATTTTGGTCCTATAGACCAAAACTCTCTTTTTAATTTCTCAAAATTGTTCTAAGCAATTAAGTTTTTCAAATATTCAAGCCTGTTTAGCTAAGGAATTCACAGGTTCAACAGGTGGGCTTTCTTCAAAGAAAGTTCAAAACACTTAAGGATTTTTCTTAGAGTTTTGAGGATGGTTCAACACCCAAGTTCAATCAAAAGACTTAACGATAGGCTTTAAAGAAAAAGAATGAACCACTTTGAACCATTGAACCATTAAACCCCGCCTCTGTAAGGTTTAAAGGTTCAACAGGTTCAAAGGTTCAATGACTTCGGCAAACTTAAAGAAAAGAAGGCTTCAAAGAGTTAACATTGAATCGTTGAGCCATTGAACCTTGAACTTTGAAAGGTTCAAAAGTTTAAAGGTTCAATAGATTCGACAAGTTCAAAAGACTTAGAGAATAAAAGGATTCGAAGAGTGAAGATTGAACCGTTGAACCGTTGAACTTTAAACCAAAAAGATTTCAAAGGTTCAAAGGTTTAATGAGTTCAATAAGTTTGACAAACTTAGAAAATGAAAGGATCTAGAGAGTTTGAAGCTTCAAAGGATTTATAGAAAGATAATGAACCAATGAACCATTGATATTTGAACCGAAAGAGTTCAAAGGTTCAAAGAGTTCAAATTTTGAGCAGAAGCTTCGAGTGAATGGATGAAGTGGAAGATTCTAGAAAGAGGTTCAACCAGATGGTTCAAAGGATGGTTCAACTAAAGAATAAAAAGAAAGTGAATGCAACCCTTTACAAAACATTGAACTTTTGAACCATTGAACCTTTGAACCAAAAGAGTTCAAGGTTCAAGGTTAAAAGAGGTTCAAAGCGACCAGTGATGTCCCCACAGATGTCAATTTTAGGGTCATGGAATAACTATTGATTTTCAATAGCCATGAGAACAAACTCAGTGACAAGCCCAGAAAGGAGCTGAAGAAGTGAATAGAGGATGTGAGAAGATATCCCCAAGAGCTCAGATTGCTAAGAAAAGACAAAACATGGAAAGGAAAGAGAGAATGAAATACACTTAGGGGTGAAATAATACCATCCATGTATCTTTTTTTAGAGATGATGTTCATAGAACAGAGGAAAATTCTGGTGTAATTATTGAAAGGCACTTCTCTTCTTTTAGAAGTGATATTCAACAAACAACAAGATTCTTCTTGGGTAGTAACAGAAACCAAAAGAAACCCATGAAAGCACAAAGTCTTTTGTTGTTCCTCTCACTAATTAGGAAAAAGAAACACAACAAGATTAAGTGCAGCTCAAATTTTGCACCTAAAACTACAATAGAGTAAAGGATTACGAAGGATAAAGAGAGCTCAAAGTCTCTCTAGTATCCTTTACACAAAACACAGACTAAAGGTAATTATGGTAGCATAAATTCTCCCACAATTAGCTTCAAGACATCTTCTAGCTTACTTTCACTAGTTCTGCTTGTTTGATTAAATAGACAAGACTATCTTTAGGAAATAAACATAAGAACAATTTCCTAGATGACACAATCTTATTCCAACACAAAGTTTGAAAGGTCACTTGCTTTCTCATTCACTTAACAAAATATGATTAATAGTCTGAGCTCAAAGTCTTAAGAATTCCTTTCAATTTGGGCAGAGCTTCACTTTTGATAATAGAGAGATATCCTCCCCTTGATATATATATATATATATATATATATATATATATATATATATATATATAGAGAGAGAGAGAGAGAGAGAACCTCCCCTTGTTGAGAGGAGAGATTTATCTCATTCTAGCTGTGGTCACCACACCCATTTTGCTGCATAAATCTCCTTATATTTTGGTTGATGTAGCCATTTTTCCATCAGTCAAATGGTGAAAAAATATTCACCCAGCAAGATGTCCACAAATACAAACTCTAACCACACATTTAGTACCCACATTTACATCATTTATACCATTGTTGAAAGTAACATATAAGTTATTTACACTAAACAATTAATCTTAGAAAAAAACTAAGTATATTTGGCCTATAACATGTTACCAAATAAACTAAAATTGAATTAGAGAGATTCTAAAATATTTTGGATACATTTATAAAAATAAAAAATACTCTTAAGGCCATGAAAATAACTTTTCTCTTTGTTTCATATTCACTTGCTATAGGTGTGTGACTATAGAACCAACCTAATATTAAAAAACTAGACCAATTTTGTATCATGCATTCCTAATTAAGTAATTTTGTTTCCAAAAGTGTTAGGACATAATAAAACATGGGAAATTATTTCTCACATCATCATGAGACATCCATTTAGCCTTATTTTAAAACTTCCCATTCTCACGAATCAACCATGTCTCCCGTTCTCCCTTCTTGGTCTACTTCAATTTTTTTTAATAATGAAAAATTATTATAATACATCCATATCATTAGGTGAAAAATTATCCAATTAAGGAATGAAAACATCCTCTTTCTCTTCATCCAACATGAAGGATCAATCAAGCATAATCGATCAACATTAATCATTGAAACTAATTTCATATAATTGAGAAATTCCCATCATAAATCACTTTTACCTACCTAATATCTGATCTAAAATGGACCATGATGTAAGGGTTTATGTTTTTTAAAGAATTTTTTCATTTATTCTTGCTCAAGAAAACCCAAACATTTTTACCTACTTGAAACTTATGTTTTGTCCAATACTAATTATAATATTTTTTGTGCTTGAATTAAGACTCTTTCAATCACACTTGGACCCAAAAGTGTATCTATATCACTTTATTCATTAAATTTTAAACTTAAACAAACTTTGAGAATATATTTTCTATCCTTCTACTTGATTATCCAAATATAATATCAAGCAAGCTTAGTGGCATTAAACCGAAATGCACCTCAAAGAATAACCCTATTTTACAAGTGTTGTATATACACCAAATTCTCATACAAACCCTTGGGATATATTTTATTATAACCCCTTAACAATTACACCAATGTTATGTTCATAACTTCCATTACTCATTTTTTTTGGATGGAAGGCATTATACCATTTAATTTTCATGTCCATTCTTTCTTACAATGTACAATATAACTTATTTAAAACATTTATAATATTTATTATATATGATTCTCTCTACAATACCAAAATGTATCCACACATAATTAAATAAAACATATGTTACATCACTCCATGTCACTGTCTTCTTAAAATTAATCATAACACATCTTATTAAAACAATACAAAAATATAATTAATATATTTTTTATCTTTAAAAAACATCCAAAAAACTCATAGAGATGCTTTCCCAAATAAATTTGACCATAGGCAATGGCTGGTACAACTCCAAATTCTATGTTTTGGGTTACACACACTGCATAATTGATCAATTCATAAAAAAATTGTAACATTAGTTGTCAAACATGGCCAATAAAAATATTAATGTAGGTTACTTAAAATATTTTACACCCCATAATTTCTAGTGATAATTGATGAATGTGATTTTTGCATAATTAAAACTCTATGCACTTTTACCACACAAAGTTTACCTACTTTATATAGGAGATCTTGTTTAATGTATTAATCTTGACGAGGCTTAAACCTAGCATGGTTTTTTGTTGGATATATTCTAATATTCCTTGTTGAAATATATATGATGCTCATTATTTACTAAATATACTTGACTATTTTCTAGATGACCAATTTGTGTTTTCCCTTTGGCTCTTTTCATTTCTCCCTTGCTCATTTTCTATGTTTGGTCACTTGCTTTGTTTCTTGTATTTTCCCTTCGGCCTCTCCTAGTTTGGGCTCTTCTCCCTTGTTCTTTTTTTCCCCCCTTTTCCTTGTTTTCCTTAGCCTTTCTTTCTTTATATTGCCCAAAAGTTCCCTTTAGAAAAAGTTTCAAAATGCCACTTCCCTTCTAAGTGCCCTTCAAAACTTTTTCGAAGGACATTTCTTGCCTTGCCTTCCCCCAAAGTGTCCCTTCAAACTTTTTTGAATGTCACTTTGTGTCCAAGTGACCCTTCAAAAAAGTTTTGAAGGGTAGTTTTTCACCCAAGTCTCCCTTTAGACTTTTTTGAAGGGTACTTTTGTCTAAGTGACCCTTCAAAAAAGTTTTGAAGGGAAAATTTTCACCCAAGTGTCCCTTTGGACTTTTTCAAAGGGTAATTTTGTCCAAGTAACCCTTCAAAAAAGTTTTGAAGGGCACTTTTTCACTCAAGTGTCCCTGCAAACTTTTTTGAAGGGAACTTTTGTCCAAGTGACCCTTTTAAAAAGTTTCAAAGGTCACTTTTTTGCCCAAGTTTCCCTTTGGAATTTTTTGAAGGGCACTTTTTGTTGAAGTGACCCTTCGAAAAAGTTTTGAGGGGCACTTTTGCCCATTTTCTCAAAGGTTACCCTTCGGTATTTTTATTGAAGGGTCCTTTGTCTTTGGAAATGCCCTTCAAAAACTTTCTAAGGTTCATAGTAGCGATATAAGTCATTTATTATGGAGGGTAATCTCACCATTAGTTGTGTAGCGATCCTAGTCATTTCAAGAGGGTGAATCAAAGAGGACAAACTCCAACTAAATGAAAGAACAACTAGAATCAGTTTCACTAGGATGGTGATGACAAACCAATTTAGAGGCTTTTCTCCCTCTTTTTTTATAAATAAGACCCTTGGGCTCTTGTTTTATCATCCATAAATAGTAAGATGAAGCCTTGTTGGAATGTTTTGCCATTTTCTTGCCTTTGAGAAAAGAAGCATAAGTCTATTTTATTTCTAAGTGATGCAAGAGACACAGAGTGATAGTAACTGATGTTTTATCCTTCTATTCTCTATCCTTCATGCTTTTAAGTGAAGATTTGATCCAACAAGTCATGTAGAGTGCATTCTAGCTGTATGAGATTTTGCACATGTGTAACCCTTTTCTGGACTATACAGGTTGTTTTTTTAGTTACTTACCTTATGTGATCTCATTAATTTTATCTCTACATTGAAGTAATTATGTTGGAATCTTATAGAACTTGATGTATAGACTATATTCTATTGTATTGTGCATAATTATAGGGCATACATGTGGATACTAATTCTTGATGTATCACCATTTTAGACTAGGATTTTTATTTATGCAAACATCTGACTCTTTTCACTCATATAAACTAGTTCAACAGTTTTATTGCATAGAAAGCTAATATAGGGAGCTATCCCTTTCAACCTAGAGGTTCATTACCACTTATAAGCACACCCATAGGCCTAGAAATGTCCCAACATTGCCCAAATCTAGAGGAGGCATGAATAGCCCTCTTCTAAGGTGCAAGATTTGGAGACAATAGTTCTAGCACGCTTAGTGGCACTGAAATTATTGCTAAGTCAAGGTGAATGTTGGTCTTGATAGGCCTAGAATAGTAGAGTTACCCCTAACCTAACATTTGATGACTCCAAAAGGGTGTGAATCCTTGGTTCTAGACCAAATTTTATATATTATTCTGCATGGTCCTCACAAGTTCCCTTAATATTTTTTGACCAAGCCCCTTTAGATGAAGCTCTTCTTGAAGAAAAACACCCATAACCATTCCTATCCCTATTAAATACTTGTCAAGGAGGTTTTGGGGAAGAAGAGGAAGAAATAGAGGATCAAAGGGGAAGAAGAGAAATGGGGGAAAGGGGAGAGATAGATAGATTTCAACCCTTCCCTACTTTGAATACCCAAAACCTAATAGATCTTCCTAAATATGACCCCATCCCTCCAAATGCTACCAAAAATCTTCCTAATTTTAATGGGGAGGGTCATATTACCCCATCTAAACATATTAAAGACATCTCTAATTTTTGTAATTTCCATAATGTTACTAGGGCCAACATAGCCATTAGGCTGCTTGCTATGTCTTTAAAAGTAAAATCACTCGACTGGTATAGAACATTGGAGGGGGGGTGCATTACAAGTTGGGATGGATTTAGAGACATATTGGTGACAAGATTCAAAAATAAGAGTGATCATGCTTCCCTGATAAATCATCAGAATGTAATAAGAAGAGGTCCAAATTAATCCATAGGAGATTTCAATGAGAGATTTCAAAGAACATGGTATAGGCTACCACCAATCATGAGACCTCCTCCTAGCTTTGTGTTCCCAACACACCTCAAATGGATTGGTATTGATGTTGTTGTTATGCTGGAGTTAATGGGGGGATTCACTCTTTTAGGTTCATATGAGTTATAAATTGAGGCTGAGAATAGCTTGATTCAGGCTGGAAGACTCCCTCCAAGAGTTTCCATGCCTTTGTTGTCCCACAATTTGGTTTAATCTCCAAGCATGTCATAATTTCCCAATGCCAATGTGAAGCCAAGATCCTTTCCCAAGAAGGTGGATAACATTATGGACAAAAATGAAGAAATTAGATCATTGAGAGCTCAATATCAGGCAAGTGCTCCTCCTAATGCATAATACTATCCTCAAATAGGATATAGAGCTCCATCCTAATACAATTATCAAGGGAGAGGACAAAATAAACAAGGTTAAAATAGGCATCCCAATGCATATAATCCAAATTCTTCTCCTCTCGTAAAGGTTGTTGTTCTAGTTCATGCAAATCTAGTGCAAGGAGAAGATCATGTGGACCAATGGGGGAAACCTCAAGGTCAATTTACAAATGATGATGGAGGAAATAACTATGCTTTAAATATATAAGAGGAATATACTCCTTACATGATAGTAGAAGAATCATGTCCTAGCCAAAGGGATAGTCCTAGAGAAGGCAACAACCCAAGTGTGGGAATGATGAATTTTCAAGTAAAAGATGATTATGTGTTAACTCAAGGCATGTCAATTACATCCAATACAAGGGCCAAGAAGAGAGAATTGGGAGGAGGCTAGGATCCATGAATAGTTCCAAGTGATGCCTCTCCAAGGCCACAAAACATCAATCAAAGTGCTACACCTTCTACAAGCCATGTTCCTCAACAAAATTAGAATATAAATGCAACTACTAAGATTGCAACATAGTAGGATACAACTCCTTTATTACCATCAAATATGTAAGAGAAAGTGAATACTCCATCTCTAAATATTTTGGACTCATTAAAGATCACTAAGACAAGCATATCCCTTTGGGAGGTTCTACATATTCCTAGTCAAAAGGAGCTTTTGTAAGAGTAGTTAACAAATATGCATGTGGCTTCTAAATCTTTAAAGAATCATAGTGTGGCTCTGACAAATTCTCCAAATCATATTTTGGATCCTTTTACTAAAACTAAAAATCCTCCACCCTTCTACCTCACACTCATTATGGGAGATAAGTTGGTCCACAATTGTATTATGGATAGTGGAGAAAACACTAATTTTATGCCTAAAGCAGTGGTTAATAAGATAGGTTTTAAAAATGAGCCACATAGTAAAGGTGTGTTATAGCTGGATGAAACTCCAACCAAGATGGTAATATTGGTCAAAGGTCTTATAGTGTTTTTGCATGGCTGCCCAAGCTTCCTTATCATGCAAGCTATTATGGTGGTGGACCTTCTAGCACACTTTACTATATGTTTATCTAAGGACTTTACATCCAAGATAAGAGGATAACTTTCTACTGATTAGTACTTTCTAGATTTCAAGAGAAGGTATGGAACTAAGGTAACCATAAGGACTTAACACTTATCAAGGTTCTGCATTAAGCCATACTTGGAGATAATGACAAATCAAAATTGTCTATTCAACAAAGAGGAAGAAATAGTCCTAAATAGTGAAACATATTCTCCTCTTGAATGTGTTTTTGACCTTTATCTTGATAAGTATAGCATTTAAATACATGGCCTTTATCTTAACACTTTCATTAAGGAAACTGATTTGGGAGTTTACTTCATGCATGAGGAGAACATCCTAATTCCTTCACTCACCAATGAAGATCATGAGCTTGATGGCATGTGGGAAATGTTCTTTGATAGTTCAAGGAGTAAAGTAGGCATAGGATCTAGTGTCATGTTGGTTTCTCCATCAAATAATAATTACTACTCTTCTTATAGGTCTTACTTCAGCTGAACTTACAACATGGTAGAATATGAAGGCTTAGTTCATGGTCTCTAATGGCTAAAGAAGAGAGTAATCAAGCTTTTGAAAGTATATGGAGATAGTGAGTTGGTTATTCATTAAGTGAGAAGTCTATCTACAGCCAAGAACCCCTTGTTCAAGTTCTAAAAGCATAGGGTATGGGATCTACTTGAATATTTTGATGCCTTCAACATCTATCCCATTCCAAGAGAATTGAACAAGTGTGTTGATAGATTGGCTATAATAGGAGCACGTTTTGACTCAACTAATGATGTTGAACAAAAAAAGAATCAATCTCATATCAAGATAATTTTGAGAGCTTCCATTCCAAATAATTAAGTGTCATGGAAAGTGTTTGAAAGTGATAAACACATTTCACACTTCTTGCAAAATGAGGTAGGCTTCTCTTCAAGAAATCAAAAGAAGTTACATGATCATTATGAAGAGAAAATCATATAGTTGAAGACAAATAAAATACCAAAGGGGATGATTACCTTGTAGAGTGTCTTCAGTGAGGATGATCAAAATAAAAAGCAAAGAATGAACATGTTAACAAAAGAAGACAACTATGAGAGAGTTCTGATTTTCAAGGATAAACTTTTGAAGATTGGCAAGGTTTGTTCTCAATTGGAAAGGTAAGCTTTTATTGCATTATGCAAAGAGTTTCATGACATCTTTATCTGAGAATACAAGTACTTGAAAGGCTTTGACCCAAGTCTAGCTCATCACATCATTGATTTGGAGTATAGACCTAAACCAGTAAGACAAAAGCAAAGGCCTATCAACCCCAAGGTAGAAGAACTCATGAAAAAAGAGCTGACCAAATTGATTGAGACTAGGATTGTCTTTCCCATCAAGCACTCAACTTGGGTAGCCAACCTTGTGCCAATTTGATATAAGAATGGATAAATGAGAATTTTTATAGATTTTCATGATCTAAACAAAGTATCTCTCAAGGATCATTATCCACTCCCTTATATAGAACAAATTTTGCAAGTTGTTTCAGGTTCTCAACATTTCTAACTTCTTGATTTTTATTCAGGTTATAATAAAATATTGGTAAATTAAGGGGATCAATTCAAGACAAACTTCACCACCAAGTGGAGGACCTTTTCCTATAAGAAGATGCCATTTGGTTTATCCGATGCTAGATCTACATTTCAAAGGGCAATGAACATGGCTTTCAAAGGTTTGATCAATAATTTTTTTATTGTGTACCTTGATGATATAACTATTTTTTCAAAGGATGATATTGATCAATGGGACATCTAAGGAAAGTGTTTGAGAAGTGTAGAGAGTATGGCATATCCCTCAATCCAAAGAAGTGCATCTTCATTGTCTATGAAGGTAAGCTTTTGGGTCATGTTGTTTTAAAAGAAGGCTTATCTATTGACCCCGAAAGAATTGAAGATATTATAGGATTGTATTTGCTTCAAAACAAGAAAGGGTTTAAAATTTTATTTGGAAAAATAAACTTTGTAAGGAGGTTTATCCCAAACTTTACAACTATGTTAAAGCCTATCACAACCATGCTAAAAAAGAACCAAGTTTTTACTTGGACAAAGGAAGGTAAAGGTAGATTTGAGGCAATCAAGCAAGAAATTGCATCATCTCTCACTTTCTTAAATCTAATTTTTTTTAAATATTTCATTCTTTATACTTTTTCTAACCTTGACACAATCTCAGATATGTTTATGCAAAATAATGATGAAGATGTTGAGCAGCCAGTTGCTTTCTTTAGCCAAGGCTTAGAAGACTATGAAGTGAGATATTATTTTATTGAGAAGCAAGCTTTAACCATCATTAGAGGATTGAAAAATTTAAAGTATATGGTTTCCAAAAAAAAGATCCATGTCATGGTCTCCCATCCCAACACCAAGGAGTTTCTCCTAAGCAGGGATCTTAATGAGGAGAGTGTTGGATGGATCATGAAGGTGATAGAATATGATATTGACATCAAGGTAAGTAGCTTGGTAAGAGGAAGAGGTTTATGTGAGCACTTATCATCTAACTTTCAAGAGCCAAAAGATCAAGCCTTAGTAAATCAATTTCAAGACCAGTTAGCTAATCAAATGGAAAATCAAAGTTTGACACAAGACATCATTGGTTTTCTTCAAAATGGTGAGTGTCCCAATGTCTTGAACAAATATAAAATAAGGTATTTTAGACTACAATATATTCCTTATTGTCTTGTGGATGGAATTCTATTTAAGAAGGATGTGATAAATGTGTTTCTAATATGCATTAACAATGACCAATTTGATGTGCTACTAGAAAATTTCCATAATGGTGCAGATGGTGATCAATTCTCTACTAGAACAATAGCTATAATAATAATGACAGTTGGTTACTATTGGCTTAGTCTTTTTAAGGACTGGTATCATTAGGCTAAGGTTTTTCCTCAATGTGCTTTCTTTATTGGCAAACAAAAGATTGTTTCTTTTCCATTGAATCCTATCCAAGTGGACCAAGATTTCATGTAATGGGGCCTTGACTTCATTGACATGATCAACCCTCCATCAAGTGATAGACACAAATGGATATTGACTGCTATAGACTACTTCAAAAGATGGGTAGAGGTTGTTGATTTGAAGGAAGCAAATGAAAATGCCATCTTGGAGTTCTATGACAACATTATAACAAGGTTTGGAGCTCCTCATGTCATCATCTCAAATACTGTACTTGATTTCATAAGTGCTAAAACTTTTGATTAAGTAGAAAATATTAGAGTTCATTTGTGTACCTCATCCAACTACTACCATCAAGGTAATGGATTGGTTGAGTCTACCAATAAGAATCATCAAGATCATCAATAGGATATTTGAAACTAATCAAAGAGCATGGCATAGCAAGCTAAAGGTATCCTTATGGGCAAATAGAATCACTCTCAATAATTCAATTGGTAATTCTCTCTTTGTACTTGTCTATGGGAAAGAAGCTAGGCTGTCCATATCACAAGAGATCCTTGCCTTAGAACTTGCACAATAGCTAGAATTACTTGAAAACACTCCCATGGAGGTTAGATTGATATAATTAATATAGTTATAGGAGGTAAGAGATGATGCACACAAAGCTTTGGAACACCATCAAGTTCTCATGAAGAAACCCTTTGACAAAAGGGCAAGGGCAAGAGTGTTTAAAGAAGGTGACTTGGTCTTGAAATGGGAAGAAGATAGAGCAAAACCAGGCAAACATACAAAGTTTGATACTTTGTGGAGTGGTCCTTACATCATCAGTAAGTGAAATCAAAGAAACTCCTTTCAGTTTTCCAAAATGGATGGAGAAGAGCTACTTATTCTAGTGAATGGAATCCATTTGAAGCCTTGCTGGCCATGTCTTGTATATACCTTATTTTGGTGTGTTTCCTTTATTATGTTTATTTTACACAAGTGCTTTGGAGCATAGTGTTTCCCTTTAAAGAGTTTTATTTCCCTTTATTAGTTATGTGTGTGTCTCTCTAACTTGTGTGTTCGGCCATGGATTGTTCTTTCAACTCTAGTTTGCCTTGCGTGACTGCATACTTAATGGAAGGATTTAGGTGATAGGTCTTATGACATAGCATGCATGTCTCCCCTAGAAATTGCTAAAATGTTAATTATTTTTTGCATGACCAGTTTGTGTTTTCCTTTTGGCTCTTTTCATTTATCCCTTTCTAATTTTTTTTGTTTCGTCACTTGCTTTGTTGTTTGTCTTTTCCCTTCAGCCTCTCCTGGTTTAAGCTTTTCTCTCTTGTTCTTCAATTTTTCCCCTTGCCTTGTTTTTCTTAGCCTTTATTTCTTTATTTTACCCCAAAGTACCTTTCATAAATTTTTTTGAAGGGCCACTTCCCTCCTAAGTGCCCTTCAAAACTTTTCTGAAGGGCCTTTTTTACATTGCCTTCCCCTCAAGTGTCACTTCAAACTTTTTTAAAGGGCACTTTTTGTCCAAGTGACCCTTCAAAAAAGTTTTGAAGGGAAATTTTTTGTCCAAGTGTCCCTTCAGACATTTCTGAAGGGTAATTTTTGCCCAAATGTCCCTTCAAGCTTTTTTGAAGGGCATTTTTTCACCCAAGTGTCCCTTCAGATTTTTTCTAAAGGGCACTTTTGTCCAAGTGACCCTTTGGAAAAGTTGTGAAGGGCACATTTTTTCCCAAGTGTCCCTTCAGACTTTTCTAAAGGGCACTTTTTATCCAAGTGACCCTTCAAAAAAAAATTTAAGGGCACTTTTTCACCCAAGTGTCCCTTCAAACTTTTTTGAAGGGTAATTTTTATCCAAGTGACCCTTCAAAAAAGTTTTTAAGGGCACTTTTGGCCATTTTCTCCAAGGTTACCCTTTGGGATTTTTCTCGAAGGGCCCTTTGTCTTTGGAAATGCCCTTTGAAATTTTTTTGAAGGGCCTTTTCCTTTGGAAATGTCCTTCAAATTTTTTTGAAGGGACCTTGTGCCTTTTCCCAAGTGTCCTTTGAGAAAAATTCCTAAAGGAACTAGCTGTTTCCTAGAAGCCAAAATTCTTGAAGGAATTCCTTCAAAAAAATTGTCTGAAGGAATTACTTTGAGAAAATTGCTTGACCCAAATAGATTCTTGAGACATGCCATAGGATGTCAAATTTAGGGTCCCAACTAGCTGTTGGGTTCACATTGGTGACATGTAATAGGACGTCACATTTCATATCCAAATTATTCAAGAAAGAAGTGAAGTCAATGGGAAAATCTAAATGAATCTGTAATGTAAATCGGGTTTCCTAACATGCTTGAATTATGAATTTTATAAGTAAAATCAATCAAATAACCCAAAAGAGTAGGCAAGAAGTAAAGCCATTCAAAAACTTGAAAGGGTCTTAAGCAAAGTAAAATTAGGTTTTCAAAAGAGATTTACTTATGAATTTTATAAGTATAAGTAATCAAAAAACCTATAAGATCAAAGATAGTGCAAATCAAGTTTCCCAACATGCTTGACTTATAGGTTTTATAAGTAAAGCCATTCAAAAGGCCCAAATGGATCTGTAGTGCAAAATGTGGAAGCTTTCAAAAATAATCTAAGGTTCACAATAGTGATCCAATCCATTTCCTATGGAGGGTCATATCACCATTGGTTTTGTAGTGATCCTAGTCATTTCAAGAGGGTGAATCAAAGAGAAGGACAAACTCCAACTGAATGAGAGAATATCTAGAATCAATGTCACCAGGATGGTGATGGTAAAATATTTTGAAGGCTTCTATTTAGGCACCTAGTATCTCTCTCTTCTCTTCCCTCTTTTTTTTAAATAGGAACCTTGTGCTCTTATTTTATCATCCATAGATAGTATGGTAAATCCCTGTTGGAATGTTTTGCCATTTTATTGCCTTTGAGCAAAGAAGCATAAGTCTATTTTATTTCTAGGTTCTAGGCATTTGCCTGGGCATACAAGACATATAGAATGATAGTAAGTGATGTTTTATCCTTCTCTTCTTTGTCCTTCACGATTTTGAGTGAAGATTTGATCCAACAAGTCATATAGAGTGCATTCTAGCTGTATAAGATTTTGCACATGTGTAACACTTTTTTAGACTATATAGGTTGTCTTTCCATTTACTTACCTTATGTGATCTCATTCATTTTGTCTCTACATTGAAATACTTATGTTGTAATCTTCTAGAGCTTGAGGTATAGACTATATTCTATTGTATTATGCATAAGTATAGGGCATACATGTGGATACTAATTATTGGTGTATCGCCATTTTAAACTAGGATTTTTATTTATGTAAACTTTTGACTCTTTTCACTCATACAAACTATCTCAATAGTTTTATTGTATAAAAATCTAATACAGGGAGCTATCCCTTTCTACTTAGAGGTTCATTTCCACTTATAGGCACACCCATAGGCCTGGAAATGTCCCAAAATTGCCCAAATCTAGAGGAGGCCTAAATAGCCCTCTTCTACAATGAAAGATTTGGAAATAACAATACTTCACCAAAAAAAATCTCCAGCTTGGGTAAGTCATTTATCATAGATAAAATATGTAGTCTAGATAGAATAAAATCCACCTTGTTAGTTACATCATTTTTTTATTCACCATGAGATGGAATTATTGATGAAATTCTATCTATTTGTAATTATTAGATTAATTTTAATTATTGAATTATTGTATCTTTTTTCCTTCTTTTAGTATTGCAAAGGTTTATGGTTTGTGTGCACCATGATCTCTTACCCTATGAGGTAATGCATCCACTTATTCATATAAGAAAATGAGATCATATAACTCCTTATCAATTGTGTTATAATTTAATACTATACCTCTTAACATTTCATAATGATAAAGGATAGGCATACCTCTTTATAACATCATACCCATAGCATAATTATTAGCATACATCTCTACCATAAATTTAGATTTTAGATTAGGTAAAGTAAGAACTAGCATTGTAATTATATTCTTTTTCAACTCCTCAAATTATTTTTTTTGTCTAATACCCCACTGTAACTTCCTTAATTTATCTATGACTTCATGTAATGGAGAATAATATATGAGACACATTTTACAAACATAAGGAGGTATTGGGCTACACTTATAAAGGTTTGTCCCTTACTAACAGTAGTGGGATTTGATTAATTGACAATCAATTCAACCTTAGATAAATCTATCCTTATCTCTCCATATCCCACCACGTGACCAAGGTAAACGAATGATGTTTTGGCATAATCACACTTATAACAATTCAACAACTTATGCTCCTCCAAAATATATACACTTTTTTAATATGAGCTAAATTATCTTCATATCACATGTTAAACACTAATATATCATCTAGGTAAAAAATAACACCAGAGTCAATTAATGATCTCAATGCATCATTCATGGGATGCATGAAGGTAGGTAGTACATTGCATAATCCAAACAATAAAATCAGTCACTCAAAGATTCCTTGGCATGTCTTGAATGTCATCTTCCAAACATCCTCTTCCTTGATCCTCACTTGATAATATCTAGATTTAAGGTCTAAATTTGTAATTTATTTGGCATGTTGTAATTAATTTAATAAATCATCTATTTAGGGAAGCATGTATTGATTCTTCACAAGTATATTATTCAATCTATGATAGTCTATGTACATCCACCATGTACCATATTTATTTTCCACTTTGATAATTGGTGATCTACATGGAGAGGAAATTGGTTAATTACCACTTTATCAATCAAATGCTTGAGCTACTATTTGACTTTGTGTACTCCAACAACTCTCTTTATATATAAACCCAATTTGGGTAAATGACATAATGATAAATACTGGATCTCATGGTATATTTTTGTTTTTGGGGCATCCCCTTATATTATACACATAATTATGAGATACTACTCATTAAAATAGTCACGTTCTATTTTTTTTATGATAATAATTTCCATCTAGACCCTTTAACTCAGCCTATTTTTTGTCCTTTACCTCTCAATATTAGTAAATAAAACTTACCACCATCATTGATCAACCATTTGGATTTGGATACACCTATCATGGGTACTTATTTTTATTCTCATATACACATAGAGTGTATGGTTTTTCTTCTAAAATTATCTTATACTAATCAGGCCTTCTAAAATGTGTAACATCCCTAAGGTACAAATATAGGCTCCTAAATATTATTCTACAAACATCCAATGGAACCACATTCACTAAAACTTCATCCTTGTAGATAACACTTATTAAAAACTTTAATCTACTTCACCTTAATTTATATACTATAGTTTAGGCACCTAATGCAAAATGTTGTGTGTGATTTACTACTTGTAATCCCAATTCATTTACTAGATTCTAAGGTATTAAATTAGCATACAAACATGTATCAAAAAGAGATTCTTATTTTTAGTCCCTGATGCATATTTTCATTTAAAATATCTTATTCATATCTTCTTACTCTTTTTATTTTGAGCACTCATCCTCCATGAACATTTATTTATGTAAAACACAAAATATCCTATAATGTCAGACAAAATTACCTTGAACCTCTATCCCTCTATTCATCATTGTCATATTAGCATCCTTCTTTTTATTTCTCAAATATGGCTTCAAATTCAAGTGTAACTTCCAACATTTCTATTTCATATGCACTTATTTTACATAATGGGCATACTTTGTTTTCCTCTTACTCTTGAATTAATCAATTTGGACTAACTTATTGTCATTCTTATTTATTTTCCCTTTGTATTTTTCCCTATTGTTATAACCTCCTTCTTTTTGGTCCTTTCTCTCTATTTTTATTTCTAAATGAATATGTATTTTACTTATCCAATTATACATGATGGGCCTAATCACATGCTTATTATATGTATTGAGGCTTCATCATAATTATTGGTGTTATAATATATATGAACAAACCCACCTATATATTTCATCAACATGTCATTTTCCATGACATCTCTACCCAACTAAACTAACCTCTTATGGAACTCACTAGTATACTTTTGTACATTATCCCTAATGTTTCTAAATTAATTTAATTAAATAACTCTATCCTCTTTATAACATAAGGGATAAAAAATTCTTTAGCTTATTTAAGTCCTCCCACATCATGATGGGATAAAATTTATGATACTTAATGGGTAATGCATATCTCTCATACCATATGAGAGGATGAACAAATAACTTAAGCCTAGAGAATGAAATTTACTCATGAGGAGTTAGCTTATGAAGACAAAAATACAACTCATTTGAGATATACATTTATATAACTTCTCAAAGATAATATCTCCATCATAGTGTTGTATTTTAATCTTCACTTAAGCCTTGAATAAAATCCATATGGATAATTATCCTTCCTTTGATTTAGTCCTATATAATGTTCTTCTTCCTATGGTTTATATGTCATTTAGATTTTATTAATGAATTCTTACATAAAGATCTTGATTTAGTCTATCTTCTCTGCCAATCCAGAGATCCTAACAACATATTCTTTGAGTCTCATGAAATGAACATCACCTTCCTCTTGTCCTTATCTTTACATAGCTCGTACAACCCTATTACTTTACATTATTTTAACCCTAATTTCATAAATAACCACGTTTTCATTGCCTCTTAACCTTGTGATGGCATAAATTTTCCACACCCTAATTAGAAATAAAAAACGTAAGGATTTGATACCACTTGATCTATTTATCATCACATCAATAACCCTAATGACTTACTAACTATGAATTTCTAGGCTAAATATTCTTATTGAATTATAAACATCTACTTTTAACATATTAAATTACATGCAATAATAAATAATGTGAACAACAATAAGAAAATTGATATTTTTTTATTTGATTGGGTAAAAGACCTAGTTTTATAGTGACCAAGAACCATAGTTAAAAGTATTTAAAATAAATTAGAAAGCCCCAAGGGATGGAAAATAAAAAATAACAACAACTAGATAATTATCCCCATGGGAGGCAAAATAGTAGATAGAAAAAAAACAAATCAAGAGGAGGGGCCCTCTGATGGATCCTTCTCTTCTTCAATATTATTTTCTAGTTCACCCTGTTTATTATTTGAAACTTTATCCCTTGTTATTTTACTAGGCCCTTAAATTTCATCTCTAGGTAGGATCATCTATGGTATTTTCAACCCTTTTTCATGTATTGGAGTCCTCTTAATGGGATTAGTGATGGGGATCTTAGGAGGGGGTCTCTACCACCATCACGTGTTGCTTTTCGGGGGTCCTATGTAGCTTAGTATGATGGGTGAAGGATTGGACCATTTTTTTGACTTGTCTATTCAAGGAATTCCATTTTTATATGAGTCTTGTTAGATTCATCCCAACCTCATGCAAATTACTATTGAAAATTTCCAACTGCTCTTTATTGTGTTTGATCTCTTTTGTTAGGGGAAATTTTCCTTTCCCAACCACCTCCCTAGAGTTACCTTCATCCAAAAAGATCGGTTTAGGTTTTGGATAATTAGTTTCAAACGTGGGTCTTTAACATAGATTTTAGATAAAGGGCTAGCTTTAGGGGTATTGGATGATGAATTCTAGGATTCTTAGGTAGGCTCTTCCTTAGGGGAGTCCTCCTCAGTGGAGGACCTCACTAGAGGAACCTAACTAACCCATAGGGTTTGGCCATGCTTCACATAAAATAGGATGAAGCCTTGGTGTAGTATAGGATCAACATCATTAACCTAATGGGTGAGAGTGGTGCTCTCCAGTGACTTGAGAAAATAAAATAGGAGACTAATTTTATACCCCTAAAAGTGATTTAATAGTAAAAAGTGATGAGATAAAATTAATGTGTGCTTACCTTCAAGTGGCAGGTATTTCATAACTTGTAGGCACACCTTGGGGCATTGTTAGGGGAGGTCAGCACAAGGGAATCCCTTCTTGTCTATTTTGACAAACTCATTAGTGTAGAAAAACCTCTAAAGTAGTTTCTTTTTTTTTTATTGGTCCTTATATGCCTTCACTCCATCACATGATATACCTGTAGATTCTCTGATAAACTCCTTCATGACTAATATTTTGACTCCTCTCATCTTGATGACTCTCTTATCTTAGTAATAAAATCCCTCATTATGCTTATGTCATGCTCAATTATCCTCAGCATCAATTCAATAATCCAACCCCAATCGAGCTTCTTCCATACTTTCTCTATGCCTTAGACTTCATAATAGGAGGTTGGTTCTAGATGATCCTTATCACCCCCATTTCCACATTCCCTATTGAACCGAGTGTGGAATTTGGTAGGTTCTTGAAATACTTTGTTTTAAAGATTAGAAAAAATATTGAAAGGCAAACTTCCTCCCACCTTGTGAAATAAATTCACCTCACATTTGCATAATGATAGATCATGAAATTTGAAATCCATCTCTTGATGATAAATGTTCATGTGTGTGGCTACCTAATCATCATCTCCTAATGTACTTTCATTATAAATGGCTGATGAGATGATTTTGAGGACATGAAATCCTATTCACATGAAAAAAAAAATTGTATAACCACTTCTCAATTAAAAAAATCCTATATCCAAAACCAAGAATCATTAAAAATCTATAGGAAGGGTATGCCTTCATCACTATCAGGTGTCATTCCATGGATTAAATTATCTTTAAAATGGTCTTTAGAGTATTTGAATTTAATTTTCATACTTCCCTAGCTCCAACCTTTTGTTTCATCCACAATAATTTTGATCCACCTTCTCCAATGAATGATTATGAAAAATGAGAGTTTGTAACTAAGCCAACCTCTCAATCTTCCAACCCAATAATGATTCAAAAAAATTATCTTTATCCTATCCCTAGTTGTAAAAAATAATGGGTAGATCATAGATGTATTTGAATGGGTAAGGATACACATTTTTAAGTGTCTAATTTTCCATCTATGTCACCCACAATCATCCTCTCTAGCATAATGGTTACCAACAATGGTTAGAAATGTTATCCACCATATGGAAGACCAATAGGTGTGGCCTCCATTAGTTACATAGTTTGTATGTCATCATAATTGTTTTTTACCCAAAAATGATGTTATGTCAATGTATAAAATGGTGGATTAACTTAAAATTACTACTAGTAAGACACAATATTATCTCATTAATAATCCTTTTCTTCCACATCTTCCATCATATAGAATTTACTAGGCTTATCTTGTAAAAATCATTTGAATAAAATATTTAGCTCATAAACTCCATGTAATTATTCTAAACCACCACCAAGACATCCATAGACCTAAAATCCAACCATGCATTCACAACCCACATATATAGCATTTGTACCATTACTAAAATCAACATATAACACTTACACCAAAAATCTAAATAAAAGACTAAGTTTGTTTAACCTGTAGCATGTTACCAAATTAGTTAAAATGGTATCAAATAGATTCCCCTTTACTACAAGTACACTTAGAGAAATATAAAATATTCATCAAGTCATCTAAGTGACTTTTATCATTGTTGTAGGTTCACTTACTACATATGCTTAACTATAGAGACAACCTGATCTTAACTTTGAAGCAAGGATAGTGGGAAAAATATTTCTTGTATAGACTAAAAATGACTTAAGTATGAAATATATTATCAAGAGATTTATATTGGGATATATTTTGAATAAATTCCTATTTGCAGCTAGATATAAAAATTTACAAATAACCCTTTGTAATTCCTTTGTATTTGCTCCATGAGTACATACTTAGCTTAGTTTTGATCAAATAAGGCTTTGCTAAATTCAAGTAGGAAATCATTTGAGCCCATTGATCTTTTAAAATTTTATTTATATATTTTTAAGATCCATTATTCTCTAGATAGATAATGACTTTTTAGAGAATTGATCTTCTTTTCAAGATTTAAGTTTATTTTCAAGGTAACTTGAAACCTATCATAGTGAAGGTGAAATTTATTTAACAATGACATCTCTCAGCATCAAGTTTCAAAACACACACCCTAATGACCTCATTAATAATTTTATGTTATGAGATTAACATGAAAACTAGTACCCTATGAAGTGTGATAATTGATTATCATTATCTATATCTAGGTTCATTTATAAATGAGCTGAAAAGGTATATTATTCTAAAAAATGGCTGGTGTGAATGGTATAGATAGAATGCTCAAAAATATGTTTGGAACTTGATTTTTGCATAACATCTAGGCATAATCACATTCATGTGAGAACTATATTATAATATCCTATTGATAAAAATGAGAGATATATCAATAGTGAGATAGCTAAATATATTATCAATAATTATGATATAAGAGATAAATTAGTAGATTTACCATCCTATGCTAAAGTCAAGTGCTCTCTATATGGCCTTCTAGTCATTCAAAGATTTAGTGAAAGGCACAATCCAAGGTACAATAATTACTATGCCTATATATCCTTTCTACTTAACCTACAAAGATTTGTTTATTTTTTAGTTTTAAGCTTCTTTTTTTAGTGGTAGAACAATGAATAAGGATTGTTTTGGATATATTTACCTAGAATGAATTTTTTTTGTGCATCACCTTAATATGGATTTTAAGTATAACCTTAAGAGATTTTCTTATTTTACATGTTATTTTTCTCTATATATCTTTATAGCCATGTTATGAGTGAGGAACAAATTATGCATAAAAATATAAGGTTATGTTGCATTATTTCCTACTGTGTAGTTCCAAAATCTATAGGAACAATGCCTTAATGCATGGGGTCCTTTACCATAGCTAAAATTTGAAAAGAGAAGCATCTTATTTATGGTTTCCTAATACTTAACATGGTCTCTATGTTCTAATAAACATACTTATAAAAATATAGT
>JARHVA010004877.1:100000-107500 GCA_037957365.1 Torreya grandis
ATAATGAAGGGAATTGGGAATAAATAGTAAGATGTAGGTTAAGCTGGGGGTAAGATGGGAGGAGGAAAATAGTCGATGGACTATGGAAGGAGAGGATAGTTTTGCCATATCCTATTATTTAATAATGATGATGGTGATGAGGATATTTATAGAGAAGATAAATGAACATGAAAATAATAGAGAGACGATCTGCTTGAGAAATATGAAAAGAATTATTCAACCACTCCCAAACTTTAGCTGAGTTTGATGGGGGGTGCATAGTCTCCAAAATGCAAATTGAGCATTCTCTTCCCAGCCAATGTTTAAATTCACTCTTAACAAAATACATTAGATACTTTATTATAATGACAGGCCATGGAAAAGAGATTCACATCATGTTATTCATTTTTACTCTGATTAGTTGAATATTATATTAATATATATCAGATCGAGTACTAGTGTGAATATATACTAGGATACATGATATATGTTTACAATCTATATATGTAAAAATCTAATGAGAAATGAGTTAACACTTAATATATTCAATCCCATCTACCTCATATGATCTTATCCTTAGTTTTTGATAGAAATATTATTGATTTATGTTGTGCTCATATATGATTGTTGATCTTCTATAAGATATATTCCAAATTTACTGGATCTTCTTGAAGATCATTTACTTAGTATAGTTGCGAAATTTATCATAAAAAAATAGGGATGTTTTATGATTATATATCTAATTTGATTTATTATTATATTAGATAACTCCATACTATCCATACTCTCCTCTTTTGAATTAAGACTCGATGTCACATGTGGACTTATTAGGTTTATTGTCTATAACTTGGGCTTATATGATTGTTAATTTTAAAATTTATGTTTAGCATATATATATATTGGAAAAGCTATGAGAGCTAGAATCATATACTCTTGAGAGATTATATTTAACTTGAGATTTTATGCTCATGATTATATAGCAAAGATTTGGATTGAAAAGTCTACATCATGACTACATTAGTAGATATATGTGACATGATTTTATTTATCATTTTTATTAGATGAGACAATACACACACACACACACACACACACACACACACACACACACACACATATACTAATTAATCCTAGTATAATAATAATTGAGTTTGATATTAACCCAAATAGCCATAGCCTTGAGGTTATTACTCTAGTCCATTTTAATTAACCCCATGTGAGCATGGAATCAGGTGAATGTTAGATCATATTCATAATTTTTTTAGACTACAAGCTTAAACTAAATCATATGACTTGATTTTAATGGTGGGTTATCCATTATTATTTTAAATAATTTTCATGAATACCTTTGTTCTTCTTGAGACCATCAAGTTCAAATCTACATTTTAAGTCCATATATCAATGTTTGCTGGTGCATTTCAACTTTCAGGCTAAGTTAATATTATTTCATTGACTTGAGTTACCTTATCTTCTTTAATCTATTTATATGTGATTTATATCATGAAATATGCCATCTATTTATCTTATATCTATTATAAGGTGTTAGCCATCATGATGTTAGGGATAGCCTAACATTAGTGTTCATATTTTTGTTTTCACTGTTAGGTAAATTATTATTTATTGAATAGTAATTACCATATGGTAAATTAGTAGTTATCTACATTGATATATTAACAATATATCATGTATTTAGTTGGTTATTAAAATATATTGTTTATGGAAACAATATACTTTACTTATACCCATATCTCTATTAATGGGTTTGTTGTTAGTATGCCTTCCTATTCTATAGAAAGATGGTTAGTCAGTCTTGGATATTTAATAGCCTATGTATTATTTAGATCATAGTGTGATAAATAATATATTATCCAAAAAATATTTTTGTAATGATTTGAATATACAAAGAATCAAATATATTTGAGTTTATTTTACTATGTTTTCCTCTATTTGCATGTAGATCTAAATTATCCTTCTTATCTAGTATCAGAGCAGTGTCTAATTCTCTCCATCATGGAATTATGATTTTTTTGTAGGGGTATTAATGTTGTTTATCATTGCCCTATCTAATTTAGTTTCTCCTAGGATTGAGTTCATGCATATTTTTTAGTTTGCATAATATAGGCTATTGTGTGAGCATTGTTATAAGCATATTTAGATTTCTATCATTCTATGTGCAATAACACTAAGACTTTGTTAAGCACATTTTGACCAGATAGGGAGCAAATAAAATATGTACATTTCATTATATATTTTTACAATGAATGATTTTATTATCCTTGGTTGGTATTGCATCAAACTCAAATGTGTGATAAATTGGTGTTGGACTTGGCATCCTCAAAATCACCTTTAATTACACCTACAAATTTGAATAATTTTAAAGATAGTCTACCATCCATTTTTATCACTTTTTATATTAGCACCATTTATGCATGGTACCTCCCCAACCAAAAGGCTAAAAATCTATCCACATATGAATTGATTTCTAGATCATATTTTTTGTGAGCTATCTTGTTTAGTTTTGGCTCCTACATTAATCAGATCTCTTATAGCATGACATCAATCAATAATACACATCTCATTAAACTTCATCAGTACTCAAGCTCCTAGAATAAGATGTGATCTGAAATGAAGTAATAATTAAAATAGACTTTAATTAATAAAAAGATGCAGATGCCCATGCACCATGCTTAGCTACTACTATAAACTCATCAGCTCTTTGATTTCTATGTGCCAAATATTCACGCAAAAGAAAGACGAAGATATTGGATCTATTGTGCATAATTTTAGCATGCCAGTTGTCACTCTTAGTTCAATGAAGATCATGTTAAAAGGATATACCCCAAATCTTATTATAGTTTACATGGTGGAAGAAGATAAGTGTAAAATAGTTGGTTGTGGAATCCAACTTAGAAAGAGACATGACATCTTAAAAAAAAGGTGTTTATTTGAGTAATATGTTTTTAAAGTAATATGTTTTTAGTTAATTTTTATCCATTTAAAGTTTTGGTTTACGTACCATAATATCCTTTTAATTATTTTTAAGTCACTAGTTTAACGAGTCTTTATGTTTATATATGTAGTTAAAGTTTAAAAACTCAATGTGTCGAGATCTTTTTATTAGGATTGTTATATTTTGTATTTATGTTTTTTAGATTTTAAATTTAGAGTATATACTTATTTTGGGTTATAGTTTTCAAATTGATAAAAATCAAAATCAAAAGTGTCTTTCATTAGTGTTAATTAGTTTTTAAAAAAATAGATTTGTAGTTAAATTGTTATTACAAATATAATGTCATATATATCTTTAATTGTTGTTTATGTTTTTTAATGTGTGTGTATTTAGGTCCATTGTAAAAAATTCATCAAAAGTGTCAAAATCAAGATTTAGAGTCATTGTCATTTAGTCGTATTATCAAAATAAAATGAGTCAAAATTTAAAAGTTATTTTTTTGTCAATAAAGCATTTTAAGTCATGTTGTCAAAAGTCTAAATTGTTAAGTTTTTCTAGGTCATAAAAAATTGCCTCACAGATGCACTTTCACTTGTACGTGAAATCCAGATTATGGAATGAATTTCTCCTCAAATGAAGGTTCATTAACACATGTGTTGAGTAAGAAGTATCCTATACTAGAGGAAGGAGAAAATGAAGGCTGGAGGTTACAGAACCTCTCATCAATCACCAACCATAGGGCCCAAAATGATTTGGTGACATATATAGTATGATTTTCTATTATATAATTTCCAATGTGTGATTAAATAAGAATAGAAGTACATACCTATTCCACTATTAAAAATAGTGATGAGGACTAATAGAATGATGTAGCATTTTGTAAGGTTGTTGTCTTATAAAACCATCTGTTATTTATTAGTTATTGATTAATCATATGTAAAACCATCTTTTGTTTATAGGTTGGTGGAAAACCAAGTTTAAAACCATCTATTTTTCATAGGTTTTTGGTAAACTGAGTGTCAAACCATCCATGTTTATAGGTTGGTAGTTAGTTGAGCGAAAAACCATCATGTGAGTTTTTGTGAGAGTTATAACATAGGATAATGTCTTCCCCTTGTCCTCACTAAGGAGGGAGGGATGTTAGGGATGGCCTAAGGTTAGTGATCACATTTATATTTTTACTATTAGGTAAATTACTATTTCTTAAATAGTAATTACCATATGGTAAGTTAGTAATTAGTTATGTTGATATATTAACAACATATCATGTATTTAGTTGGTTAGTAAAATATATTGTTTATATAAACAATATAATTTACTTATAATTGTATCTCTATTAATGGGTTTTTTGTTAGTATTCCTTCCTATTTTATAAGAATATTGTTTGTCAATATTGGCTATTTAATAGCCTATGTATTATTTAGATCATAGTGTGAATCTAGAAAATATTTTGTAATTATTTGAATATATAAAGAATCAAATATATTTGAATTTATTTTATTATGTTTGCCTCTATTTTCATGTATATACATATTATATTTATTAAATGAAATGTATCTTGTATTTTTCATAAATGGACTCATGACTTGTAAATAATTGAATAGGAACAAGGGTTCAAAAAATGTTAAATTTTGGTGATAGACCTTGATTGTTAATTTATAAATAAAAACTAGAAGTTACTATCAATGTGACAAAACAATATTTATATATTTTTTGAGAAATTATATGGTGTACATATTATGAATATAATTAGGATGTACAAGTGCTCATGAAAAATATTGATATGAAGACCAATATAATCATATGCATAAACAACATATAGAGATGTACCTGTAGTGGTATAAATAATAATGTCATAGGATTTTGAGGGTAAAGAAACTATAATTAAATGAATTAAATCTCTTATAAATATAATAATTTGTTTAAATGAAATATTATATTCATATGAGGTATAACTTGGATTTTGAGTTATTTATTTATCTAAAATTGTTGACTTGCTATTTGAAATTGAGTAGAGTGTACATAAGATGATGGATTGTGGTATTAGTGATTATCATAGAATAAAATGTATTTAAATCAACTTAAAAAAATTATATTATGTATTCTAAACATATGATATACCCATTTGGTATAAATTATACTTGTTTGCTTATTATTCATGTGATAAATAATATTCTAGAGATTTATTCATACATTTGATGGACTAAATGTATGCATTTTGATTATCCCTTTTTTTAGCATATTTTAAGTATGATAATAAGAATTAATATGTATAATATGTTGTTTATATGTGTATTAACCAAATATTTCATTGTTGGTACTAAGCAGTGAGACAGACTTCACTAGCTTACTAGCATCATCAATGCTAGATGAAGGAAATATGATCAAGTGGTGTGTATGAGTTTGATTGATCTTAGAGATTAATAAATATTAAAAAAAATTGGCCAAAGTAACATTAGTTAAACATTTTAACTTAATATGTATGATTTACATGTTTGTGTAATATCATGTTTGAATGGATTTATTTATGGTACACTGCATGTTCTTAGAAATCGTACAACACATGGGTACTAAATTATCTCTCTAAAATCCCACAACATCATTATTTATTCATCCATAGAGGGAGGATCATTCCATGATGATATATTGTGTGGGGATTTATGTTTCATGGTTGGTGAGAAAAATTACTTGAATGATGCTCTCCCTTCCCATAACAGTACTTATTTGGAGACTACACTTGAGATCACCATAGATACTAGATTTTAGGAACTCTTTCTCTATGGAGCCTTGTATCTTATACATTATATTGTATTTAATATTATTAAGATATTATTATTATGAGATGTAATTATTTACTTATTTTACCATGATTGAAGTGGCTACATACTTGTACTAGCCATGGCTAGAAATTTGTAATTACTTTCTATATCTAGTTATGATGTGTTTCATATGATAATAATGATTAGTGAAGGATATATGTCATATGATTATTTTAAAATTATCATACTTAGAGTGTTTTATATGGATCACTTATTATATTCTCATGGTGTAATTTAATAAAATAATACATTGACTAAATTTTTTTAAAAATAGTAGATCCTAGAGGGGATGTTACATGTGGTATCAGAGTTGAAACATTAGGACCTAATGAGTCTATTAACATTTTTGTACACTTATATTCATCATAAAGGATAATGGTGAAATTTAGAGTATCCAAAGATGGTCCTTTAAATTTTCATGACAACCCTCCCTTTGATCCTAATCAATTTGATGTTGAGCAAACAATAAAGTTGGATCAGATTCTTGCAATCATGAATGAAAACCAAGACCAAATTTCATCCCTAGAATAGGAAGTTCATGGCCATGAACAGGAAGAACAATAAGATGAATCTAAAGACAATTCTTCTGAGAAATAAAACCTTCAAGATGTAGGAGCACATGTATTTGTGGAGTTGGCTAGAGATATGGAAAAGGTGAACCACCTAAGTTTGATGGCACTATTTTAGGTGATGAAGTTGAAGCATGGTTACCTAAAATGGAGAACCTAGTGACATGTAGTATTATATTGGTTAAGTGAAGTGTATTTTGGACTTGTAGTTCCTCATTTCAAAATCATGCTACACATGATTTTAGTTGTGATATTTATTATATCCTCATGTAGGGCTTGATGACCATTGTAAGTAATAGACATCCATGATTCTTGAAAATTATGTTTACCTATGTGGATGAATTATACATTTGATCAAATAAATTAATCATTTAAGAGTGTATTTTTTAGTTTGAATATTTGAGAAAGGTCTTTCCATCTCCTTTTCTAGGTAGGCATTGATTTTTTTAATACATGAGTTGCACTGAAAACCAACTAGCCTCTATTAAGGATCTTAGGTCTAATTTGCCTAAGAACCTATTTAACTAAATTATGTAATACATGTAACATCAGGATAATAGAAGGAAATTATGGAAAATATAAGGCATAATAATATATGACCTATTTTATGAAGTGATGAGGATTGATAGTTGATTACATGAAATATTTTCTTTAAACATGAAAAGTTATGTGGTACATTAAGTGTGTACTCTTAGGAACACTTGTACCCTCTTAGAGTTGTTAAAGGGTTGGTTTATCAAGTGCCTTGATTATGATGGATGTATGATATGTTTTGGTAGGTGAGTGCATATCATATTTCATGAGTCATGAATAAGATATTCCTATGATATTTTTGATCACTTAGATCAAACACCTCGAGAATGATTACATCCTTACTTGATAATCAAGTCACCTCTACCACTTGTGTTCTATATTATGAGTGTTCAAAAAGCATGGGATGATTCTCACATAATAATATGTGAATTTTACCTAGATTTTTGTGTCTTATGTACATTAATCATAGGGCAGGGAATCCTAAAATACCACTTATGGATTGGCACCACCTAGTGCGGTGGCAATACTCCTTGTAGTGGAGTGTAGTTATCTTTGTTTTGGAATCCTATGTGTTAGGATTTTGATCATGGATTGGCACCCCATATGTTTATGTGGATTGGAAAGAGGTTTCATCTCACATAGTTAGCAT
>JARHVA010004877.1:112500-250000 GCA_037957365.1 Torreya grandis
TGGCATCACCTTTTTTCAAGCATTTATATTTTTTTATTATAATCTATCCTATGTGGCATCTTTTCCTTGAGCAGGTGCCTTTGTTTGGCATTGGAATTCTAGCTAAGATATGCCCATGCCTGGAGAAAATTTATTGGTGCACCATTGTGAGATATATATTTTTTTGTTTACATTAAAACTCAGCATTGGAAGAGTTGCATTTTTTGGAGTGATGAGATTTTCATATGCATCATATTACTTTTGGCATTTTGATCTATATGCATAGGTATCACCTCTTTATTCTTAGCTGAGAATTGGCATTGCTTAAGATATACTATATTTGGTGTGTTGTTTTCTTCATATATATGTATTAAAGGAGGAGAAAGTTTTGCTACTATTGTTTATCCTTTTAGACTAGCAGATCTTGGCATCCTTTTCTCTACTTATTTCTTCATTGAGTTTCCTTTATTATTGGTTAGGAATTGAGTTTCCTTTGTTACCTAGCTTGGCAGTGAGATATTCGTAGCCGAAGGTGTCAGGCTTGGTAGTGAAATAGCTATAAGTGTTGGTTGCATAGCCTATAGACTACTCATTATGGAAGGCAATGAAGTAATTATATTGAAATGTTGGCTATATAAACTGCTAAAACATTAACATCTATTCTAACATCCAAAAATAGATCTCAAATGCCACCCCTACCAACTACATTGAACCATCCATATTGATGTGTTTGGCATTGGAAATGGAGAAAAGCAACATTGAAAATCTCTAAGGATTTGGCATATTTTTCTTCTTGTAAGGAGTCACACTTCACTAGAGTTGTGTAACTTGCATTGGATCTAGATTGCCTTTAAATATCTACGTTTTTTTTGTCAAGGTTGCATTAAGTTTTCTCCTAGAGTGAGTAACTTATGACCTACATTGGAGACCTATAGATAGACATTGGAAAGGTAGAACCAAGGGTTTGAAATTTTCTTGTTTTTGTCTTTCCATTTTCTATTCTTTCACTTAGCCTACTCTCTCTCTCTCTCCTTACAATGCCTTTTTTATGTCTAATAAACTTCCAATGTGCTTATATAGATTTAAAATGCCTTCCAAAAGAAACTGAATCTGATTTGATCAAGATTTGTGCTAGGTTGGGTTTGGTGTCAGAAGTGAAGCACTAAGGAGAGAGAATGGACATTGAAACTTGTAGAAGTAAAAAGGAAATGGTAAAAGAGATTATTTGAGGGCCCAATAGGGTTAAGACACCTATACTCCACCTTCTTATCCTCTTACTATAGCTATAAATTCATTATTTTCTATTAATAGCTATATTTTTTCTTTAAAGAAGAAGCCACACTTACTTTCACGCATACCAAGGCAATTAGGTAAACATTTTTTCACTTCCATTGAATTTTTAAGTCCATGGTGAAATTTTGGTTCCACTAAGTAGTTATAATAAATATTTCACCTTGCCCAATGGAACTTTTTTTAAAATTTTAAGTGCATGTTTTTAGTCATAGGCCTATTTATGAGAAATTATTTTATTAATATCTTGCAAACAGTATCTCAAAATTGAGTACCATTTAAAATGCACTAATTTATAAATTTCCAAAATTTGGGGGTGGGGTGGGGGGGGGAGGTTACCTGACTAGTGAAGGGGGGTTGTCATTGTGTTTGTTCTTGTCTGCATATCTTCCCTTTTTCACACATGCTTTTTGCATCATGGTTAACACATTTTGGGGATAATTATAATCATGAACTGAGATAAAGTTCCACTTTTGGGGTTTCATCATGGATATATTCCATAAATATATTGTAAGGCTAACTTCAGATAACTATTCATCTTGGAAGTAAAGGATAAATAATCATTGTCTAGAACATTATCTATTGGCCTATCTCCTGCGACTTGTTCTTAAACCAACTACCTATGAGCATAAGAATACATGGTTTAACAATAATGACATGGTCTATGGCCTAATATGTATAACTATATCTAAGGATATTATGTATCATATTGAGCATACTTAGTGCCCTTTCACTACATAGACCATCATCCAGTAGTTGTATGGAGACATTTGATCTTCATCTAAAAATGATGCTTCCTTAGATGACCAATCACCTACTAAGATTCCTAATGCCTCTTCTTGTGTGGACACATCCTCATTAGATGATAAATTTATATGGTTGACTTACATTGACACCCCATCTATTGTTGAGGACACTTTTCATCCTATTTCATTTGTTTCTACTTTAGAGTTGAGAGTTGCTTCATCAAAAGCTTTCAATGATTCCTTATTGCAAGACATACATAGTCTTTCAATTTTGGAATTAAATGATCTCTTAACAGGTGTTTAAAAATTATTTATGGAGAATAATATTGAAAATGTGGAGGACACATATGAGATTTTATCTCTCTTGTTTGATGACAACCTCATCATAACTATTGTCACATAATCATCATCTCTAGATCTTGTTCATCAAGCATTTCTACATGGTCCTAGTTTGTCACCTACTTCTTTGATTAGAAATGTACCTATTTGGATTATTGAACCTTCACCTATGGAAATGGTGATAATTTAGAAGTTTTTAGAGGCACACTTGATGACCTTTCTTCCCTCATATTCCTTTATATAATGGGGAGATTATTTTCTCTCTTTTGTAGTTTTATTTCTTCCTAAGGGGAGGAATGTTATTCAACGTAATTGGATCATCTTCAACATTGAGTGTCAAGCATATACTATCACTACAAGAGGATCTCATTTTTTGAGGGGGCTTCTTATCTCCTTCTTTCTTTCTCTCCCTATTCTGGGGGGGTGGGGGGGGCTACTTCTATTTTCAGGGGTTTCTATTTACATGGGTACCTCATCAAGCTTCAATTATCAGGACCCATATTCTCACCCACCTAATTTGCTCTTAAGGGGGGGCGGGGGTGGGGCCGGGCGGTTGCGGTGTTGGTGTAGGCCTTTTTCCCATTGGGTTTTGCCTACACCTTTTATTAATCTTGCTCAATTTAATAAAGCATGTTTAATTATGTGAGTAGGTTATGAGGTGTCACCTTCCTATTATTTAGTGTTTCCACTTATTCCCTCTCTCTTTTATATTAAACATGATACCTAGATTGTGTTTTTTATCTTGATTTTACATTCTCATAATGATATTTTACTTTTAGATCATTTACATTACTCTTACAGAGACTATGTGTTGTTATTCTCGCTTGATGGTTTCAATTGCTTTTAGTTGTGTGATGTGTGCTTGTTTGACTAGCATGATTACTCCACCATGACCATTGATTGATCCAGAGATCTTGGAAATTATTTTAATATAGAGAGTTTGTTTGATTTAAAAATTTAGTTGAATAATTAGTGCATAATGGAGGAAGCTTGGCACGAAAAAAAAGAAGAGAAAAATGATAGAGGATAAAAAAGGTCGAATATGGCCATTATATATATATATATATATATATATATATATATATATATATATATATATATATATAAGAAATGGGCTCCACTATCATCTCATTTCAAAAAATCTGACTCAAAAATGCCTTTATATTGATGAAGCTATTTTTTCCTAGGCCTCTACCAATTCAATTCACAACCGTGATACCCTAGTATGATTTATTCTCACACTTTCTCTTTCTCAAATAAAAGGAATGGAAAATGATATGTTACTTCAAATCTAGTTATGCACTTAGATTGAATGTGTGGAATGAGCTATATATAATTCATTTCACACATTCAATTTGAGTGCATAACTAGATCTGTATATATATATATATATATATATATATATATATATATATATATATATATATATATATATATATATATATATATATATATATATATATATATATATATATATATATATATATATGCATGATAGGTATGTATCTAGAAATATATAAAATTACATTGGAACTCATGAGTTTATGAGTTTAAATTTAAGATCTGAAATATAAAACAATCCTACATTTTTGGAATAGTTGATAATGGTAAATAGATTCCCCTCTCTCTTGACTAATAAATATGGTAGGGAAGATTAATAGAGTAAAGAGGTTAAGAGACTTTCCTGAAATCTTATTTTTGATACTATAATTTTTATTGGACTTAAATTGTTTAATAAAAATGAATAACAATAGGACGATGGTGAAGGGAACTAAGAACATATAGTAGGATGAAGGTCGAGCTGGGGGTAAGATGGAAAGAGGACTATAGATAATGGACTATGGAAGGAGAGGAGAGTTTTGTCATATCCTATTATTTAGGAACAATGGTGGTAATGAGGATATTTACAAAGAATAAAAATTAACATGAAAATAATAGAGAGTCGATCCACTTGAGAGATTTGAAAAGACTTGTCAAACTGCTCCAAAATTGTATCTGAGTTTTATGGTGGTACATAGTATCCAAAATGTAAATCAAGCATCTGCTTACCAACACCAGTGTTTAAATTTACTCTTAATAAAATACATTAGAGAATTTCTCATAATGACAAGATATGGAAAAGATGTTCACATCATGTTATTCATTTTTAATTTGATTAGTTGAATATTATATCAACATATATTAGATCTAGTACTAGGGTGATGTATAATAAGATACATTATATATGTCTACAATCTATATATGTAAAAGGCTAATGAGAAACAAGTTAAAATTTAATATATTGAGTCCCATCTACCTCATATAAAATTATCCCTAGTTGTTGATATAAATATTATTGCTTAATGTTGTGTTCATATAGGGTTGGTGATCATGTATAAGATCTATTCCAAATTTATTGGGATCTTATTGAATATAATTTACTTAGTATAGTTTCTAAAGTTATCATTGAACAATAAGGATGTTTTATGATTAAATCTATGATTGGATTTATTATTATATCATATAACTCCATATTATCCATACTCTCCTCTTTTGAATTGAGATTGGATGTCACATATGAATTTATTGGATTCATTGTCTATAACTTGGGATTATAAGATCGCTAATTGTAAAATTTACATTTAACATCTACATAGATTGGAAAATATATGAGAATTAGACTGATATACTCTTGGGTGATTCTAGTTAACTTGAGATTCTATGCTCATGATTGTATAGTGAAGATTTGGATTGAAGGATCTACATCATGACTACATTAGTATATCTATGTGACATGAATTTATTTTATCAATTTTATTAGATGAGATAATATATATACTCTATAATCCTAGTAGTGTAATAGCTAAGTTTGAGATTAACCTGAATAATTGTAGCCCTGAGATTAAGGAAGTGTAATCATCCCCCTATCTAATAGTGTAATCAAAATGTCATGACACCTAGCCTTATCTAAAAATTGTATAAACCCTCTATGTATATCCTATATTCTGCTCACTATATAAGGTGATGTGTAGAGTGGATCTTTTCCCTTATTAAGTATCTTTATCAGTGGTCTCTATTCTACTAAGTTTTTACTTTGAATTATAGTAGGCTCTTATACTAGATTAGATGATTGAGGCTTTGAGGGGTCTATAACCAAATTGGACTTTAACTATATAACTACTAATCCTAATTATGCCTCTAATGTTATAGCTACATTACATAGATGCCATAATGATATTGATGTTTGATATAGTAATCTCTCCTTGAGAGGAAAGATTAAACTTATGGTAAAGATGTACTGTACTTATAAATATGTCAGTTGATAAATTAGTTGATGTAAACAAGCTTTTAACATTAGAATGTATTTAGATGGTGGCTCTATTTCACCTTGATGTAATGAAGGTAAACTCTCATGTGTGATTAGAGGTCCCTTATTCTATATGTAGTGCTTATAAAAGACTATCTTTATCTCCTCATATGTGTGTATAGACCCACTAGGGATTGTAAGCTGTAATTAATTTAGTGCTTCCCCATTTAAGGACTTTGTAAATTATTGTAGTAGAGTCAACTTATTTATACTATGGGACAAGGATTTATCATAAGCTTGAAGGTGCAAGTATGGATATCTATGCCCATCAAATATAGGTAACACTAGTATCTAAAAGTTGTGTGGCATCCTTGTAGTTAATGTTTTTCATGGAATAGGGTTTCCATGTATAACATTCGCATTAGCTCAAGATTAGTATGCTTTATTCTCCAAAGTGATATGATGTACTTGTCATTGTAAATCACCCATATCATGCATCAAATAAATTAATACTTTTGAAGGTATATAATCATCATTAATTGGTTCATTTAATGCTTGAATTTTGTTATTTATTTTAGCCATTGGTATATTGTAGTGGAAATATTTTTTAGAGAGGGTTGGTTTGCTTTCTATAACCTTTGGAGGTGTGATAGTTGTGACTTAGTTAAATGGAAATGAGATACCACCCTCATTTAAGTTAGTTTGAGAAACAAGTTCTATTGTAGTAAGGGGGGTTGAGGGAGATTCATTAGATCTCTTATATTATAAAGTTGTAAAGGAATATCACATGCTATTGGAATAGAAGGTATTTTATTATTGAGTAAATGTAAATTATTAACATAATAATAAGTTTGTGTGTGTATTTTTACAAGTGACCTAGTGAATGGTTAAATAAGAGAGATAGGTGAGATAGGAGAAGGAATAAAAAGTGTAGATTCTATGTTATCTTCATCATAATCATCATTATCCCAACTTCATCAAAATCAGAATTTAATTCATCCGTAGAAGTAAGAGTGCAATAAGTATCATCCACATGATTATTAAGAGAGATAAGGGGAATATTTTAAATTTTACTACTATGCAATGTGTCATCATATGTAGGTGTAATGGAATGTATTTTTTCACTAGCTATGTGTGGAATGAAAGCATGATTATCACATTCAATTTTGGAATCAAGAGTAGAATAAATATGAATCACATTTTCTTTTTGCATATTATGACATATAGGAGAAGAGTGAGAAACATTTATATTATCAATTTGCTGTAAATAATCATTGCATTGAGCATGAAATGTGAAGGAAGGTGATAAAATAATTTCATTTACATTAGTTTGTGCATTGTGAAAAGGTGTAATATCATTGGTACTTATTTTTTAAAATTTAACTGAGAAGGGTAAAGAAGATGCATTATTCCTATCTACTTTACTTGAATAATTCAAAAGTGGTTTTCATGTATTATACTTATATTGATTTAATTTGAATAATGAGGTAGAAAAAGTAGTTGAAAATATAGGATCAAATTGGAATAAATCACTACCAATAAGAGGTTATTTTGGCATTAAATTGTTAGTTTGATTTTGATGAGTAAGAGAATAGTGAGAGGAAAGAGAAGATGTGTATCTAATAGATCCTTATGCTCATTTTCATTGCCATGCCCATAGTAATCCTCATATCCTTCATTATAAAAATAGTAATCATCATCATTATAAATGAATTCAATATTATGCTCTAATGTACAATCTTGAAAATTAGTCCATTCATTATTATAATCATGAGATAAATTCAAGAGTGCATCAATTGGATGAGGGGTAGAAGAATTTTTAGATGTCATTTTAAACTTTACAAAGAAGATAATGTAAACAAGAAATATCAAGCACACAAGAGGTAGAATATAATATAACATGAGTATATGTGTAATTTGAAGAATTTTTAGCAAAGTATGTAAGAGAAAAATAGGATTTGAAATGGAAACCCTAATTTATAATATTTGTATGTATAGGGGCCTAGTATGTTGATATAGAGTTTTGATTTAGGGTTGTGTTGAATTTTTTTAAATTAGATTAAATAAATAAAAACTAATGTAGGTTTTATTAAATTAGATAGGTTATGCCAAATATCAAAAAAAAAAAAATCAACCTTAATGTAATTCACAATAACTAGGAGAAGGTAAACCCTAAGGAAAACTAGGGTTTTGAACAATACTTAAATTAAGTCAAGTTCACCAAATTGTTTAACCTATTAGGGTTTTACTAGTGCCAATAATATGTTTCTAAAGGGATGAGTATGTTTTTAATTTGGAATAAAAACTAGAAATTATTAATTTAATTGAACATTCCCAAAATAGCAAGTGAGAGGAGAAAAGGAACTTATCTAGAGATACACAAATTTTTATGTCAATTAGGGTACTGGAAATGACTAAATAGATATACAAGAACCTTTTTTATTCTATTTGTTTGTTGAAATATTGCTTATGATAGTAGCATCCCCATCAGAACAATAGCATCATGTGGTACTAGTGTCTAATTTTGATACTAATTTCTTTTCTATAGAGACTATCTAAAACTTTTAGGGAAGTTTTAGGAGGTTTTAAAGGTCCTATAAGCAGTTATGTGTCATTTAGGGGCCATATGTGTTATTGTTTTGGATTAATATCCTATAAATCCCTAATGAATACCTACACACATGAAACAATAAATAGATCAAATGTAAAAAGGAATTAAAAATTAGGTTGTGGGATGTTACAATCATATAGAGTAGAACACCTATTGACCTAGTTGTTACCTACATTATCCCAAATGCTAAGGGTCTTAGATCACATGTAGTTATCCATTAAGTAATTTAAACATTCAACTTGCATAGTATGCTAAAATTATTTTTAGTTATGTCCTTTGATCAAGCATGCAATGCCTAGGTGTGATGATTGAGTAGTATGCAAAGTATTGAGCTATATTATTAATTGATTTTATGTAAATATGTGCCAAAATAGTAAGTGTTAGATTTAAAATGCCTTGTGAGTCTCTTTATATATAAATATATTTGTTTAGAATAAAAGACCTTTTTGGTTGGCTGACAAGTCATAAAAGAGGGATAAAAAACATAATAGAAGGCTCACATAAGGGTTAGGACTCAAACATGGGATAAATTTCCCATTAGACACTAGAGCCATAAGTGGACACTAGATCCATGTGGTGCCACTATCCTAAAAGTGGTGCTAGTTTCCTAAGGCTTAAAATAAAGCTTAAATTAGGAAAGATAGGCTAAGGTCCCCTGTGACTAAGAAAAGGTGACTTGTGACTATTGGGAGTATCATGAATAAGGAAAATAAGACATAAGAAAGATAAAACACTAAAAATTACCATGTGAACAAGAACTATAATCATCACTAAGACCTTCATGTGAAAGAGAGAAAAAATACATAGTAATTGTGGTTGTTTTACCAAATTAGGGTGTTTACATAGACTTTCAAATTACATATTTATTCATGTATATTTATTGTCCCTTGAATAAAAAACTATGTTTTAAGATATATATTATAGCCATATTTTTTTTTATCATGCTCATTATATTCACACATTATTCATTTATTGGTTTTATAGATGATGAAGAATGCCATGATCACCCATCATGGATGACAATAAGGTTTGCCTAGTATTTGGGTTACATCTGGGAATCCACTATCTCCACAATAGGTCATGATTCAAGGATGGAGACTAGTGAGAACACATAGTAAAATTATTTTTGAGCTTTAGGCAATGATATTCTATATTATATTTACATAAATATATGAACATATAAATCTAAAAATATATGTATGATCCATAGGATTTTCCACCATGGGTGTATATGTGTTATCGTATCTCTAGATGGCCATTTAGATGGAATATGGTGAATCTATGACCATTTTTCAAAAAAAAATTCTTGAAAAAATTATCATTTTCAATATATAATTTTAAGGCATTAAATTTTATATTTCATATGTTGTGTAGACATGAAAATTTTTATAAAGTTTGGATCAAATATTTGTTGACTCACATGTTGAGATGAGAGTATCTCCTCGTATTGAGGCATCCAACACCCTTAGTTCTACATTTATGACAATAAAAACCAATTTATTTGGAGGCAATGAGGAGTAGGAGATCTAGTTATTGTGTTAGGGATCTAATTGTAAGCGTAATTTATTTTGTATGCTAATATGGCCCACATTATATGTTGATATGTCCCAAATTGTATGCTTATATGGCATATTTTATATATTTACATGTTATGGTCTACATTTTTTATTGATGTATGTCATATTGTTTATGTTACATATATATTATTCGATAAATAAGCTTCTTTACTTATGTGTATTTTCTATTCTGATCATTTCATGTTTACACATATTATTGGTAATGATCATTATTACTTCATATGGGGCTTAGAAAAATCCACATTTTTCTCGAAGTTAGGTGCTTCATCATTATGTATATTTTACATTTACATGTGATATTTACTATTTACTTATTTCATTACATATCAATTAGGAATTATGATGTGAGTGGACTTGTGATTGATATTAGGGATGTATTTATTAATTCTAGGGATGTATTTATTAATTCAAGAACATCCAGACAAACACATCTTCAATCATGTTCATATTCTATTATGTGTGTTTGTATAGGATTATGTTGAGTAAGGAGTTGATAATGTTTAAGTTGTCATAAGTTCATTGATGTAGGAGCATAAGAACATGATTAATTAAATAATGTAGATACCATGAATTGTGATTTTAAATATCTTTTTAAGGTCTTAGGAGATCTTAATAATTCCTTTTAGTCCTAAGAATCCTTACTTGAGGCATTAGATGTGTATCTTAGGACTTTAGGGAGTTTTTCTCCAAGTGAAGAATTTATATATTTGAATGCTTGAATAATGTTATTAAGGAATTAAATCAATTTTGGTAAGTTTTAAAAGTTAATAATATGATAAATTACCTATTGTGAACATGTTTCACCCTTAAACAAGTCAAAAACTACCTTGAGGAATAATTGCAATGTCTAAAGACAAATTAGGCAAGTTTGAAGTGGTTTAAGAATGGTGATGAGACCATAGAATGGATCATTATATCCATGAAATAAAATCATTTTTCCTTTAATAGTAAGTGTATCTAAGTTTAGTTTTTAAACTTATGGTTTATTTATAATGAGATAGAGAAACTATGTCTTGGTTATTTCTTTAGAAATAATTATCTTCTTTGTTAACTATTATTACTAATTCTTGGGGAAAGATGTTAATGTGTGTATATTCAGTCCATAATGAGGTATATTATACTTTGATCATGAGTTACCAATCAAGGATATAATTTTAGGTACATTACATTACCTCCTAAGATCACCTTCATCACTAAGATCCTGAGATGGTCAACAAATCACTATTGTTTAATCTTGGGAATTGATCATTTCCATGAATAAATATCTATAAGACTGGTAATATAATAAGATAAAATAATGATAGTAAATTATTGACATAATTACATGGGCTTAGATGAATATTCTAGTCAAATATACTTCATCAACATTAGTATAGACTTCATCAAGCCTACTAGGGACTTCATCAGGATTGTTATGGACTTCAATAGAACCACTATGGACTAATTTGGAAATAATTTATAAGGCATTTTTATGATTTCTTGGTACATCCCAAGATGATCAAGGCCATTTTCAACTATCTCAGAACACTTACTATTTATAGTATTTCTGTGTATAGGCTTTCTATTTATAGATTGTATCTAAATGTAGAATTGTATAATTTAGATAATTTCCTTCCTATAATAATTTCTCTCTCAAAATTTTGTGGAGATTGAGATAGGATATAATACTTAGGTTTTTACTCTTGAATAAGGCATTGGTGAGAAGCATAAGATTATAAATTCAGCCTCCCACACCATTGAATCAATCAATCTCTTTTTCTCTCCATTATTTTGAATAATTCATTATGAAGTTTATGGCATAAAAGATTGTGATGATTAAAATCATCTTTCAAGGAATGAATTGGCCACTCATTCCAAAGAATATGGATCAATGTGTTTGTGTTTACTTTGTTTGTTATGTAATTATCTATTTATAGTGAATTTATTATTTTTTTCCTTTGTTCCATGCAAGAATTCCTTTTTATATATTTTATTATAAACCTACAGGTTTTTTCTTTGTTTATAATTTATTTTCAAATTAGTAATTTAATTTTTTTCAAGTTAAATTTAATTTGATGTATGTGTGATTTATTTTTTTAAGAGTTCTTTTCAATTTATGCAAGTGTGGAGTTTGGTAAAAGGGACTATTTTCTAGAGATCTCTTTCTCCTATTACATATTACCTTCAAACATCAACCCTAGATTGACATATTTAATTAAGGTGATTGAAAACCACCATTAAATGGTTGAGAAAGTTGGGGATTTCTTTATCCCAAACTAATCATAGAAATTTTGAATTCTTTAGATATGGGTCAAACTACTTGATAAGAATCATAAAATCCTAAAAATTGAGGCCTAATACAGTCATTTGTAGCATTGGAAAACCATTGGTGAGGGTTGAAAACATCTTCTTGAGGAGGATTCTTGACGAAATAAGCCTCTAGTAGGCTCTTTATATATAGTATAGTGTTTCATTTTTATGTAGATTATTTTTTTATGAATAATAAATGATAGATAAAGCCATTAGAATGCATTTACAAGCTCATAAGCCTTATGGATGGTATGTGTTAGTCTCTACGTGTATGTTCTTTATGCATTTATATGTTTTTGATCTATATGAGTCTCAATTAATGATGCTAAAGAGTGTTTGATCAGTTTGTGTTTCTTGATAAATTTTATAAACACAAATAAAAGGTGATTTGAGACTATTTTAGTCCTTGTGATACTTAAGATTTAGATTTGATAATGTTTCTTTTGGTTGAAGATTGCTGAAACAAGGATTTATGCACTAGAAATCATGTAAAGCTTATAGCTTGGAACAAACCATACATTATCAAAACTTAATTTTAAAATAGAAAAGTTTAGGGATGTTCATACTATGAGATTTAGAAGTCAATTTTAGGTCTTGAAGTGAAATTTTTTCCAAGTTGTAAAATTATTTATAAACAACATGCTTGTTGTCCTAAACAAATCTAAGATAAAGATTTGAGAAAAAATTGATTGTAGGAAAACCTAAGATTGTTTGATGGGTTTTAAGAATTGTTGAGTGTGTAAGGAGATATTACAAACCTAAAAATATAATTGGAAGTCATTGAAAGTGGTTATAACACCCAAAAATGAATAATTTTAGCCTTAGACCTATCATACATTATACTTAGGACTTGAGAACAAATAGAAGTCACCATAAAACCTCCAAAAAAAAATCTATCTATCTAGAAACCTTCAAAACCCTAATTTAGGGTTATCACCCTAAAATTACTTTTAAGCATAAAAAAATCTTCATCAAAGGTCCATTAGGCCTTAGTAGGCCTACTAATATCAAAAGGGTAGTTTTGAGGATTGGGTCTTCTAAGAAAAATTTAAGACAAATATGCATTAGTTCAGTTCATTTACGATATATGGAACTTCTCCAAGTGATCTAAAATTTTAACTTGATGATTATCTCATGGAAACTCAAGAAGAGTTGTGTAGTCCTAGAAGCCTTCACTAGCCTTGTCAAGTTAAGTTCTACATTGAATGAAATAATATGTTTGTAAAATATTTGAAGCTTTATTTCAAGTTGTATATGGTGTTACTAAACTTTTGAAATATCATTCATGATAAAATTGAAGTTAGAGTATGTGGTTCAAGCAAAAGTCTAGAGAAATTTGACATTGTTGAAGAGTAGATATTGAAAAAGTTTATTCAATTGAGCCTTTTAGGAGAATTGTGAGGGATAAATATGACACATCAACTCCACACTTTCATGGGCGAGTCCTATAAATAACCCTAGGAGGATTTTCTCTAACTCAACATGAGCGAGACATGGAAATGAGTTTTCTCTCTCAATCAAATCTCTCTTAAAGGACCAAGATGTAGTCAATAAAGAGTGTATATTCTAAATAGTTATCCCAATTGATGAACCAAATTCACTAAAATGTTCAAATGGGTATTTTAAGGCTAAAATGACCATTTTTCAATCTCCATCAGGCCCCAAGAGTGAAGGTTGTAGTTGATCGGGCACATCCCTTAAGAGAATCTCAACATCCTTAAGTGTGAAAATTGAGCCAAATTTCATCATGCATTACAAGATAACCATGAGATATAGAGATATTATCTCCTACACTTACATAAATAAGTCCTATAAGAAACCTTAAGAGGACTTTCTCTAATGCAATATGAGCAAAAATCAACAATGAGTTTTCTCTCGTATCCAAATCTCTCTTAAAGGGCCAAAAGTTGGTAAGTAGGAGGCATATATTTTGACTCATTAGCCCATTAAATGAACCATTTTTGTTGATATATCTAGATGATAATTTTAAGTATAGAATGGCCATTATCCAGTCTTTATTGGGCCCTAAGAGTGAAGGTTGAAATTGATCGGACACATCCCTTAAGTTCCTGAGTGTGAAAAATGAGCCAAATTCCATCACACATTGTAGGATAACCATTAAGGATAGAGATGAGCCAAACTCCCACACTTACATGGACAAGTCATCTAAGTAACCTTAGGAGGATTCTCTCTAACTCAACATGAGTGAGATGCAATAATGAATTTTATCTCACAGCCAAATCTCTCTAAATGGGCCAAAAGTTGGTTAGTGGGGGAATATATTATAAATATTTAACCCTATCAATGAATCATCTTCATAGGCACATTTATATGGTATTTTAAGGCTATAAAATTTATTTTTGGTATCTATCAAGCCCTAGGAGTGAAGGTTATAGTTGATTGGATGCATCCCTTAAGATAATCTTAGCTTATTTTAATGTGTAAACTGAGCCAATTTCTATTGCATGTTGGAGGAGAATTATGAAGGATAGAGATGAACTATCAGATCCCACACTTATATGGACAAGTACTATAATCAACCCTAGGAGGATTATCTCTAACTCAATGTAAGATATGACAATAATTTTTCTCTCACAACCAAATCTCTCTTAATATACCAAAATTTGGTTAGTGTGTATTATAAATCATTAGCCTAATAAAAAAACATATTTGATGACACATATGGATGGTAATTTTAAGGCTAGAATGGCCATTTGTTAGTCTCCATCGAGCCCCAAGAGTGAAGGTTGAATTTGATCAGATGTATCCCTTAAGATAATCTCAGCATCCCTGAGTGTGAAAACTAAACCAAATTTTATTGTACATTATAAGATATCAATGAGGGATAGAGATGAGTCATCAGATCCCATAATTTCACATACAAGTCTTTTAATCAACCCCAAGAGGATTATCTCTAATATGACATCAGTGAGATGAAAAAATGAGTTTTTTCTTACAACTAAATCTCTCTTAATGATCTAAAATTTAGTTAATGAGGGTCATATATTCTAACTCACTAGCCAAATTGATTAATCATGTTCACCAAAACATTTATATGGGTTTTTTAATGTTATAACATTTATTATTCAGTTTCCATTAAAACTCAGGAGTGAAGGTTATAGTTGATCAGACTCATCCCTTAAGAGAATCTCAATGTCCCTAAGTGTGTAAACTGAGCCAAAATATATCATGAATAGTAGGAGAGCCATGAGGGATAGGTATGAGACATAATCTCTCACACCTTCATGGATTATTTATATAATAAATTAAAAAATTATTCTCTCTAACTTGATGTGAGCAAGACACGAAAACAAGTTTTCTCTCACAACCAAATCTCTCTTAAATAGCCAAAATTTGGTAAATGGGGCACACATTTTTTGAATATTTAGTCAAATTAACAAACCATCTTTACTACCATAAAAACACACAAACACACACACACTCACACACACACACACACACACACACACACACACACACACAGAGAGAGAGAGAGAGAGAGAGAGAGAGAGAGAGAGAGAGAGAGAGAGAGAGAGAGAGAGAGAGAGAGAGATGACCCTTTCATGGATTATTTATCTAATAAATTACAAAAGTATTCTCTCTAACTTGATGTGAGCAAGACACGAAAACAAGTTTTCTCTCACAACCAAATCTCTCTTAAATAGCCAAAATTTGTAAATGGGGCACACATTTTTTAAATCTTTAGTCAAATTAACAAACCATCTTTATTAACAAAAAAAAAACACACACACACACGCACGCACGCATGCACGCACGCACGCACGCACACACACACACACACACACACACACACACACACACACACACACACACACACACACACACACACACACACACACACACACACACACACACACACACACACACACACACACACACACACATATAGAGATGACATCTATCACACACACAAACACACACACACACACACACACACACACACACACACACACACACACACACACACACACACACACACACACACACACACACACACACACACACACACACACACACACACACACACACACACACACACACACACACACACACACACACACTGTGTGTGTGTGTGTGTGTGTGTGTGTGTGTGTGTGTGTGTGTGTGTGTGTGTGTGTGTGTGTGTGTGTGTGTGTAAAGATGGTTTGTTAATTTGAATAATGATTCAAAAAAATGTGTGCCCTATTTACCCCACACACACACACACACACAGATATATATGTATGTATGGAATTTAAAGGATAGAAAAATCATTATCTAGTCTTCATTAGGCCCTGAGAGTGAAGTTTACAGTTGATTGGATGCATCCCAAAGTGTGTAAACTAAGCTAACTTATGTCATACATTTTAAGAAAATAGTGAGGGATAAATACAAGTCATCAAGTCCCACACTTATAGGAATGAGTACTTTAATTAACCCCAAGAGGAGTCTCTCTAATTCAATATGAGCAAGATGTGGTAAAACGTTTTATCTCATAGACAAATCTCTCTTAATGGGATAAAATTTGGTTAGTGGGGGCATATATTCTAACTCATTAGCCTAATCGATGAACCATCCTCACTGATATTTCTAGATGGGTGTTTTAATCTAAAACACTCTTTGTTTAATCTCTATTGAGACCTGGGAATCAAATTTATAGTTCATCCTATGCATCACTTAAGAGAATTTCCTCATCCCTGAGTGTGTAAATTGAGCCAACTTCCATCGTACATTGCAGGATAATTGTGAAGGATAGAGATGAGCCATTAGATCTCACACTTGTAGTGATGAGTCCTCTTAGAAAAACTAGTATGATTCTCTCTAAATCAATGTGAGTAATACACGGTAATGCATTTTCTCTCACATCTAGTTCTCTTAAAATGAACCAAAATTTGGTCAATGGGGGGCATATCTTTTGGCTTATTAGTTCAATTGATGAACCATCTATGTGAGCACATCTAGATGGGTATTTAAGAAGTATTTAATAGATACTAAAAGTGTTATCAGCTAAAGATAGGCCCTATGGGATAAGAAATAGTTGACTATGTTTGTGTTGTTTGTAGGTGTCTGATGAGAGACCTAAAAAAGATAAGAATTGATTGTTTAACCTTGTTCTCTAGATTTTAACATTGTATGAAGGTTTATTAAGGTATTATGATCACTAAACTACACATCAAAAAGGTACTTAATTTTTTTTGTTGATTTCATATTTTTAGATCAAGTATGAAGGCTAAATTAGGCCTATAAGACAAGACTCAAAATATCAGGTCTGTAGCCCATGATTAAGGCCTAGATAAGACTATTTTCTTGAAAGGACAAACATAGAGAAGGTGAAAATCTATTTTTTTGAGGTAGATAACATTAATATGAATTGTTTTTTGGCTTCTATTTATTTCCATAAGATAATCTTATCTAATCACAACACTAACCATGTGAAGGTGGAAGCTTATCTAGTGCCATTAACCTAAATTAAAATTGTTAGTAAAAACTTTATTCTTAAATAAACACAATATGATAAAATAATTGAAAATTAAAATACATTAAATCAAATAAGCTAACTATATTAATTTGAAATGCAAGATAAAATTACCAATTAAATCTAACATACCTTTAGGATCATAATTTCTTACAGGTATTTCAAGGATTGCTTCATGGTCAGATTCATGCACTTTCCACAAAATTATATTGTGAGGCTTTCCATGATATTTGATTGTTTGAATATTTTAAGCAATAACTAGATTTAAATAATGAAACACCATTGTGTGTGTTTTAAAGTCCTCAATTAGAAATTGTTCTAATTTTTTATAGTCCCTACAAAGTCAGGTTCATGTAACCACTATATATCCAATGGGATAAATTAGATCTTCCCATCCATGACATTTGTGGTTAATTTTTATGGCCTCTACATAAAATCATAAGTAGTAGTTTGTTCCCTCATCATTATCCTCAGATGCAATGACTGCAACAACATGCCCTACATTTAAATTATTATCAAATTATAAGCACATATAGGAAAAAATAAATATATTACTAATAGAACCAAGGTTATACATTAAAATTAAGAATAAATTGTACCTAGTTGCACAAGATATAAGATGTGGTCAAATTCAATTTGATTATGCCATTTCATGATCCATCAATTTTTGAAGTGAATGGATACTCTCTATACGTGATATGGGTATATAATATCATTTATCAACCCATTATTTTGACTCACATTCATTCCAATTAAATTCCATATATGCAGATTAAAAACATCTCATATCCCTTATATAAATAGTTGATGAACTTGAATTTGAGCTTTGAATGGAGTGGAAAACACTCAATCTAGGTACTATATTAAAATATTCATAAATTACCTTATGTTGCTCATCCATTAACCAAAAGAATCTTCACATATGAGAATATTTATCTGATCTATGATAAATGTTTTCATTACACCAAGTCACAATACTTGTAGCATTGATAAATTAACACCATATTTATGTTTTCCCTAAATTTTTTAAGGGCTATTTTTACACATGTACCTGCACCATCATGTTCCCCTTTTCTATGCCCAACCTCAAATAATCTCCAAAAATGTTGAACAACATTCTTCTTATGCATTCTACTAAACCATTAAAATATTTGAAAATTCTTAAACTTCCTTGTATAATTGTTTGACCAAATGTAGTGTATCGAACATGATTTCTCTTGTATTCATAGTTATATAAAATATCTAAAAACAACCTTGGACAAACTTTAGATAATGAAATATATCATCTCTCATATAAAAATGGTACCCCCTAAAAATATTTATGTTATCATATGTACTATCAGGTGTAATATGAATGAAAATTCCATCTTAAATTTAATTATAGTATTGGGATTGAACCTTATTATGTGGTTGTAGTGTGTAGTTCTCAATAAACTCCACAATTGAAATAATGGTGCCAACTGGTAAGTTGTCCTTTCATAGCTTGCATTGATTATCTAACCATTTTTATTTGTGTGTGTATGTCTTGTATATTATTAGATAATATTCTTCTTAAATTCAAACATAAAATCAGATATAGAAACTTAAATCATAACCAACTCACATCTTGATGACTATTTTCCATATTTTAACACATAATTTATAGATTTATACTTCTTATAATCAACTAGTTGTTTTCCAAATTCATGTGAAATTTATTTAGGTATACAGGTTGTTAAATTTAACAAACCACCACAACTATTACAAGTTCATTTAAACATTGTTTGGATAAAAAATATTATCCCTCGGGTATTTTACAAAAAATACTTTAGATTAATTCTCTTGATGTCTTAGGTGGGGAAGACACTATACATTCCTACATAATATCATTATTATGTAAAGTGCAATGTATATGACAAAAAAACATCAAAATGCATAGAAAACTCAATATGTACTCTAAAACAACATGTGGTGTGTGCTTGGTTGATTTTAACATAGAAATACTTACACATCTCGAATGACCTTTAGCTAATTATCAATTAGCCATTAAAATTTTCAATAATTTTTTTATAAAATTATGTTTGAGTTATGTCTAAGAAATGTTTTGCATGTGGCTCAAAAAATTTTGAACCTTTTCTATTTTTAACATCTTTTATATTATATGAGAGCCTTGTGTTGTCATGCCAAAATGTTTTGATCAAATGTCTTGTTCCTTAAACTAATACCTTATCTTTTCATGGGAGTCTACCACTAAACTCTCAACAATCCATGAGTGAAGGGTCATCAAACCTTGTTCTTATTTTTATGAAATTTATTAGATTTTTTCTATTAATGTTCAAGTATTTACTTATTTCACTAAGAAATCAAGATTTGGATGTTGACTTACTCACTATAGATTCCATTATTACTCATATTGCCACATTACTATATATTTTCTGAATTTTATTGTGTATTGCCTCAAATGCATTAAATAGATTCTTTACTATTGAAATATTTTTTCCCTCCATGTTAGATGTTCTTAACCCTAAATTATGCATCATAGGGTAATTTTTTGTATTTTCATTAATTGAACAAATAGTTGACATCATTTTGTATGTTTCTTATTCTTAAATTCATAGTCCCATACATGTTAAGCATGACGTTGAACTGATATTTTTGACATTTTATCTTCCATAGGTTATATTATTTTCTGATCCATTTTAATGAAATAATTGGGTGTTCATCTCATTATCCTTGGAGGTGTGGTTGTAGGAGTTATATTTTGTATTAAATTGGATGGCATTACCACTTCAACCATAATATGGATAGTAGAGGGTTGACTATCTACATTAGGCTACACATGTGAATTGAATTCCTCTTCACTAGGAGAGACATAAATTGGGGTCATTACTTGATGTTGATTATCACCATGATCAATAAATTTATTATGAATAGATGTTTCATTATATTATGTTTCTTCATATGCTTCATCTCTCAATATAAATTCATTAGTTACATGTTCTAAATTTTGAATTTCATCATTCAATAATGATTGATTGTGTTATCTTATCTCATTTTAAGACATCTAAATTAAATTCCATGGAATTGAGCATATTAATTTCATTTGAATATTACCTGGTGTGGAGGAAGTATTTCACCTTGCCTAGAAGTTCTTATGGATGATCTCCTATCTTATTATCTTTTTCATTATTTTTCTCTTTTCACTTAAATTTACTCATTTTTTAGCTTTGTAATTAGTGTTTTGCCATGATGACCTAACCACATTATTTATCTGTATGCAAATAAGTCCATGTCTAGAGTATAAATTGATGATTTCATAGTAATCTAGAGATAAAGTAAATGAAGAATTTGCAAAGTTTTAGCATAAAAAACCAAATTGAAGTTTTTAAAATTCAATTTATGAATGAGAGAAATTCATTGGAAAACAAGATAAATTCATTAATATTAAAGAGCTTATGCCCTTTTAAAATTATGCACACCCTATTTTGATGAATAGATCAAAATAGGCAAAAACATATATTGAGTTTTTAGGTTTTCATAAGTGCATACACCCTTTGAAAATTTTTAATATTTCCTCATGTGATTTCCCTCCAAATTTACTTTGGGTACAGGATTGGGAGGTTTGAACCTATCCTAAAACTAGCCATGGAGTAGCCCACTTATATTTAAAAAAATTTAAGAGTCATTTTCATCATTGTCAACACATTTGATCATGTATATTTGATTATTTAATATATATATATATATATATATATATATATATATATATATATATATATATATATATATGGGTTTGTAGAGAGGAAAGATTAATTTTTGAATATATAATTTTTTTAATGTTAAACTATTTTTTATGAATAGTGCTTAATTTCTACACAACATACCACATGATTGATTATATACATATCATTACAAATACTTTTATAGTTTTTTGACCATTAATCTCAAATTTAAAAAACCTATACCTAACTGATCTACACATTATTGGTTATTATTTGAAAAAAAAATGATTTTCATGAAGTCAAATTCAAAAATTTGTGTTCATACACTTGCAGTTCTAATTTTCCAACTGTATTCACTTGTAAAATTATTTAAAAATATATATATTTATTAAAAAATTAATAAAAATATCCTGACTGATATTAGACATTTCATCTATTCATATATAAAATTTCATACATTAATTCATTTATTTACACAAAAAAAGTGTGACCATACACATGCAATCTCCTTATCTTTTTTATAGAAAGGGACAATCCATTATCATAAATGCATCTATTTTGCACTCTTTTATCATTTAGGTATTGAAAAAAATTATACATTTAGAAACTTTTGAGGCCAACATACCCCCATTTTTTGAAAATTGGGACCCTTGAGAAACCCTACAGATTAAACATGAAAATATGGCATGTTAAGATCATTTGTAGAGTTTAAAAATCATCCACTTCATTAAAAATAGGTTTATTAATCATATTTTTCTTTAAATCTACCTAATATTACTACTAAATGATCTTTGTGTCTTTACTTTAGGTTTACATGTTCTTTCTAAGAAATTCATGTTCTAAAACCCTATTAAAACCCTTAGTTCAAATTTAAATACTGACGAGAACTAAATTAGTGGGAACCTTTAAAACCTATTTTGGAATTAAGCATAAACTTCATCTTTAAATCTTAATCATGTTTTTTAACACTACTAAATCTTAGCCTAAAATATGCCTAGGTCCCCTTTGTTATTTTCCTTTTAAGTTATTTATATTTCTAATTGGGTCTAATATTAGTTTTGCAGGGTCCCATTTTAACATTTAATAACTTGGTCGCTTTGATTTATCCTTATTCTAACATTTTAATCCAAAGGCCCCATTTTATTTATTAATACAAATGAGACCTTAGTCTTAACACCTTAGCCTAAGCTCCTAGTCCTTGAGTCCAATTTTATGTTAGTTTGGCCCCTTTGATAAATGGCTTAGCCTAAAGTTTTAAAAATAAGGCCCCAAAAAATTTATTAATATGAATGAAACCTTATATTTAACACTCTAAGCCTAAGTCTTTACTTTATTCCTAAGTTTTGATTTAACTTCATTGCTTCTCATATATCCAATGGCCCATCCTTCATCACAGGGTTTAATCAAATATAAAGAGAAGGACCTAAGTTTTAGCTTAATAAGCATGTAACTTAGATGATCTAATGGTTATTACTTCATTTTAACCTTTAAAACAAATGTCATGATGGAATCCTGATAGAAGATTATACATAGCCCATTAGACCAATCACATTCAAGCTCCTAGATCATGATCAACGATTCTTGATTCAGCATGGACCAAAGATTGGATGGAGTGAAGACATCATGGAAAAGTCAAAAGGCCAAGAGATCTATAATATCAACATGTGAAATCCTTACATTTGAATATTAAATATAAAGGGACCCACTTGACAAAAATAACCAATCATAAGCAAGCTCTTGGATAATGGTCCTATGGCTCTCATTTCATCACAGGATCTTGATCTAATGAAGTGGATTAAGTCTAAGATCTTGGGAAGTCCCATGGAGGTGCCAAGTGGCACTCTCAAATTGGCTCATAGAAATTTTCACTAGCTTAAAATTAGCATTCATGTGACCATCATTTGATGTCCATAAGCATGTATTTGATGTCCATGAGACCATCAAATTTAATCTAATAAATTATTCTAATTAGGATTAAATACACTCCAAAATGTTGCTAGAAAGCTCATGAATTACTTTGAAAATGAATGTAATCCCTTATAGGATTCTCAAACACTAGAAATATTCAATATAAAAATATTAAAATGGTCTTATGATCTAAGCATATGCAAAATTAACCTAGTCTAAGTCTATACATTAAGGTCCCCATTGTAATTTTTTCAAATATTGTGAACCCTAAGATATGGACTTGTACTATATCTTATTTTAAAGGATCTTTATAACGTAGAACTTAGAACAAATATTTATAACCAAAGGTTTTAGTGTGTTTGTTAATGCATTAAACCCCTATTTGAAATTAGACCATTATATAATTTTGACCTCTCTGAGCATATTCTATAGGCTTAACATAAATATTTTTAGTTCAAAGTGTACATTGTGTTTATTTAACACAATATAAACTTTGGCCTAAAATATTTAGCCATCATCTCCTTTGTATAAATCTAGAAAACTTAAGCATAAACACTTTAGCCAACAGTTTATTTCATGTTCAATAAACACAAAATAAACCTTGACCTAAGAGGTTTAAACCTAAGTACCTAACTTAATAATATTCCAACTTAAAGATTGGGAATCTTTGTAGATCAATGGTTTATGTTTCATCATGGGAAGATGATCAAATGACATGAAGCACCAAATAATTTTCAATGGAGTCCTAAGAGCTCATGGGCTTGACATGTGGTAAAAGCACATTCGATACATAATTGATAGATGATCCAATGCCATAAAATCAATAATAAATTTTCAAAGGAACATAAGCTTACCACATGGCCAATACTCATTCAACAAAGGATTAATGTAGGATATGAAGCATATAAAGGCACATGAAGATGCCAAGTGGCATAACCATGAGGCTTGGTATAGAAAGGAGCCAATCATAAACAAGGACTTGAATCATGATCAATGGTTCATAATCACTCATAGGATTATTATACAATGGTGTGAAATAAAATAAGGCATTTTAAATGCCAATAGATAGTGCTCAAAGACATTTATGAAAAATTCCATGAAAATTATATATCATTTCCACATAAGTGCCATGCAAGTAGAAATAGACAAAAAAATATATCTTATGTGCCCAAAAATGTTAAGGTATAAAGGTAAAGGTCCAAATCAAATCCCAAGCATGTATGAGCTAAAATATAGATGAAATACCTATATTAAAGATATAAAACCCTAAAACTTACATGAAAGAGACCCTAATTGGATTCATTTGATTAAAATTTGATCCAACAGAAGTTTAATTATGTTTTTAAGTAAAATAACATCATAAAGATCAATAACAATATGGTGTGAATAATTTATAGAAGTAAAATCCATGGTAGCTCATAGACAATAATGGAAATATGAGACAATTCAAGGACACTGAGCTAGATATTGTAGCACTAAATAATGGATGCAAAAATTGGTCTAAACTTTTCTTTGTCATAGAGGAACTACCACCTATCACCAAGGAATAATAGAGAACTACCATTGTTAGTACAAAGCATTATGACCTAGTCATTTTTCAAATGGGTGGCCTTCATTATGTTGTTGTCAAGCCTAAGGTACTTCATTGTATTGATGTGTTTTCTCCTATCTTTGTAGATTGTAAGATAGATAATGATTGGATCATCAATGAAGGAAATTCTAAGAAGGTAGCCTAAATTTCATTTGTGTCCTTAAAAAAATATTATAAGCTCCCAATTCCCCATGTATACCTACCCAAAATCAAGAAGTGGACTAGAAAACATGACCTGGATACCATCCTCTCACCATGGTTGCTCCAAGAGAACCATGTATTTAGGGACCTTGAGGGAAGGATCCCAATTACATAATTTAGTAAAGGGATCAGGGTAATCATGACCCTATATAACCAAGCATCAATATCCCCTTCCACCATATATGTAAATATGACCTAGGTTTCATATGTATATTTCATGATAGAGTAAAAACTTACCCCTCCTAGTAGAGAGCTCATTAGCATTGACCTAGGGCACAAATTTGTTGTTATTATGAGGAAAAATAGTAGGAAATTATATATGGCATAATATTTACTTGATGCCCTACTTACTTCCATCAACTTCCCTAGTATCAAGAATTGATCTCCACAAGGTAAAACCACCATTTCCCATCATTACTCCAAATTGCACATCTTTAAATAAATGAACCACATTTAATTTATTTGTAACTATGTATACCCATCCCTAGTAAATATTATCATAGTGTTTCCCATGCCTAGGGTCTATACATTGATCAAGAAATATTTAGAAATGATGGGGGACATTTGATTCTATCTAGACTACATAATTATCAAGATTGATGAAATCATGTCCTCACCCTATAGATTGTCTATGCATGTACCAAGTAAGCTAGTAGAAAAAGAGATTGCCTCCTAATTCATCAATAGAGTTGATGGAATTTATAAGGAAGGATCTCCTCCATCCCTTCTCTCTAATCATTGAAATGACCATATTACAATATTGGAAACAAGTAGAAATCATGTCTAAGCATATGGATTCTTTTGGGTTTCAATTTGATGAAATCAAAATGTTAGATCTTAGGAACATAGTGAGTGATCATTTGAAAGAGAATAATCTACCCAAACCTATAAATATGCATCAATTCAATGTTCATGACACCATCTACATCAGGGTAAGTAGCTTTGAAGAAGTGTTAACTAGGCTCAAGGGCTACAACATCAAGCTTGAGCATAGGTTGACAGAAAATGATAAGCCAACAAGAGAGTCATGGTAGATGCATCTTATCTAATATCACTTGTTTCCTAGATCATTTAGGCCATCCCAAGAACAACCTCAAGTAGAGTAGCCATAACCTTAAGGGTAAATTATGCAAAGGTAAGATGAACAAGGGCATGGTAAGGAGAAGTTGGAAGAGAGACATGGAGAGGGACCTTCATCCTCAACCTAGCCACAAAGGCCACCTTACCCATTTTAACATATAGATATGATTACCTTAGAACTAGATGAGATAGTTGAGGGTGCCCTCAAGGAAATTGCAGAGGTATATGGAATAGATGAAGAAGGGGAAAAAATTAGATAAACTCAAATCCAAGTAGGGGAGCCTAGAGAAGAGAAAGGAAAAGAGGTTACTTTTGATTTAGTCCTAGTGGATCCTAAGGAGAAGAAGGTAGAAATAGCATTGGTCATTGTTAGACCCAAAAGACCAAGGTTAACTCTCACACATCTTACTAGTGAGATCAATCTATTCAGTGAAAAATTCCCCATTCATGGACTAGTGATCCCTGATTGGTTTATTTGTGGGAAATTATAAAATATCCTTCCTCCCTCCCATTCATGGGCCATAAAAAAAGATATCAACATTGAAGTACATGATGACATTACATCATAGATTACGGCTATAATAAAGGAAGAGGAAGAAAGAAGGATAGTGGCCACTAGAGGGCTAGAGAGTAAGAAAATGGATGCTCTTGGAGCATCACGAAGCACAAGAATTGAGGTACTAGAACCTCCAAAATTCATAGATCTAGTCACCACTATCCAATTTAATCTAGAGACAACTGAATTGAAAAGGGTTACCACTAGGAAGGACATGGTGGGAACTAAGGAGTTCACCTTTTAGAAGGTGAAAACTGAGGAGTTCACCTTTTAGAAGGTGGAAAATTTTGTAGTCTTGACCCCAGTTGAAGGAAAATAGATAGGAGAACATCCTATTATTTAGGAGGATGTTGAAAGTTTACTCAATGCCCAATCAGCTCAAGTTAAGGCTAGAATTAGAGGAATGAAGCAGAGAATTCACAATTTGGAAAAGAAGAAAGAGAACCTAAAGACATGGGCCATTCTATCTATGCCTAATGCTATTTTGGACATGTTTGAATCCTCCTTTTCTAATATGTTCAATTCTTTGTAGTCCATGAAGATGAGGTAAAATTATTTTGATCCAACAAAATGAAGTAGCCAAAGGAATGGTATCAAGATGGCAAGAGGTAGAGACCAAGTTGAGGGATATCATCAACATATAGATTGGGAACAAGCTTCCTAAATTCAAAACTATTAGCCTAGACCATATAAATATAGCATTGGGGATAGTAGTGGATAAGATTCAAATTTTAAGTACTTGGCAATAGGCTTGGATAGACTTCTCAAGGATGATGAAGATATAATTTCCCATATCAAGTCATTACTTGGCACCATGTTGGCCAATCTTACTAAGACCATTGTCCTTGGAATCATTGATGAAATTGAATATAAACATAGGGTCTCTTTGATAATATAGTTAATTAAGATAAAGATCTAAGGCCAGTCTAGTAAAGACAACAAAAGAATCTTGGACATGATTTTCATAGCTGAAGAGAAGAAAACAAAGGCCAAGAGCATTAAGGAAGCTATGGCCAGATAGGATAAGGACTTCAATGACTTAGCTGACCATGAAGATGTCTACTTCTTGAAGCCTATTGTGGACCTAGAACTGATCAAATATCAATATTAGAAGGCTATGGAGCTCCTACAGGATCAATAGGAGAATTCAAAGGTAATGGGCCCACTAGTTAGTTAATATTCCTTTTTTGTAGAAACATTGTAATATTCAAAATAGGGAATATTATTTTGTAAGGTTTATGCTATTCTATTAGTATATTTCCTCTAGGTAAGTCTAGCTTTAAAAGACAAGTGTATTCTGAATAAGGAACATTGTCCTTATCTTTTGTAAAATTGTATTTTTTGACTAACCGGTGCACTACCTTGTCTCTCTATAAAAGGTAGTATTACCATGTTCCTAAGGGAGATAAATTATGATCAAATTTTGTAGAAATTAATATAATCAAGGAGTTTTGAAAATATTATCCATATTAAATATGTCAATTGCTAACATAGTTTTTCCCTCAATTATTGTTTTTATGTATTAAATTTGAATAGCTTCTTTAAATTCTAGTTTACATTTTCTAATTTGTTCATATGCTAGATTATTTGAAGGATATTGGATTTGATTCACTTCATTTTGATTTATATTCAGATGCAAAAATTCTATTTGATTATAGTATTAAATATTTAAAAGTAAACTTGGTTCTTACTTGTGATTCTTTACATTATCCTTCAAACTTTGCTCAGTATGTAGTGAAATTTGAGCTTAGGCTATTTTACATAATATATTAGTTTGAATGCATACTCAGTTTCAATTGATGCTTTATCATAATATTTGAGACTAAAATAATAAATCACTCATTTTCTTTTCTACCTTACCCTTCTCTAAAAGACAAGTGTATTCTAAGAACTTTCTGAATGAGGACAGTTGTCCTTGTCTTTTGTACAGTTGTATTTTGTGACTAACTAGTGTACTACCTTGTCCCTCTATAAAAGGTAGTATTACCATGTTCTTAAGGGAGATAAATTTTGATAAAATTTTGTAGTAATTAATATAATCAAGGATTTTTGAAAAGATTATCCATATTTAATATGTCAATTGCTAACATAGTTTTTCTCTCAATTGCTAGTTTTATGTATTAAATTTGAATAGCTTCTTTGAATTCTAGGTTACATTTTCTAATCATAGGGTTTCTAATTTGTTCATATGCTAGATTATTTGAAGTATAAGAGATTTGATTCACTTCATTTTGATTTATATCTAGTCTAGCTTTAAAAGACAAGTGTATTCAAAACTTTCTGAATCAGGATAGTTGTCCTTATCTTTTGTATAATTGTATTTTGTGACTAACCAGTGTAATACCTTATCTCTCTATAAAAGGTAGTATTACCATGTTCCTAAGGGAGATAAATTATGATCAAATTTTGTATCAGTTAATATAATCATGCAGTTTTGAAAAGATTGTCCATATTTAATATGTCAATTGCTAACATAGTTTTTCTCTCAATTGCAAGTTTTATGTATTAAATTTGAATAGCTTCTTTGAATTGTAGGTTACATTTTCTAATCATAGGATTTTTAATTTGTTAATATGCTAGATTATTTGAAGGATATAGGATTTTCTTCACTTCATTTTGCTTTATATTCAGATGTGCAAATGCCATTTGATTATAGTAGTAAATATTTAAAAGTAAACCTGGTTTTTACTTGTGATTCTTTACATTATCCTTCGAAGTTTGCCTGGTATATAGTGAAATCTGAGCTTAGGCTATTTTGCATTATATATTAGTTTGAATGCATAATCAGTTGTAATTGATTCTTTATCATAATATTTGAGACTAAGATAGGAAATCACTCATTTTATTTTCTACCTTACCCTTATCTAAAAGACAAGTGTATTCTTAAACATTCTGAATAAGGATAGTTTTCCTTATCTTTTATATAGTTGTATTTTGTGACTAACCAGTGTACTACCTTGTCTCTCTATAAAAGGTAGTATTACCATGTTCCTAAGGGAGATAAATTTTGATCAAATTTTATAGAAATTAATATAATTGAGTTTTGAAAAGATTGTCTATAATTAATATGTCAATTGCTAACATAGTTTTTCTCTCAATTGCTAGTTTTATGTATTAAATTTGAATAGCTTCTTTGAATTCTAGGTTACATTTTGTAATGATAAGGTTTCTAATTTGTTCATATGCTAGATTATTTGAAGGATATTGGATTTTATTCACTGCATTTTGCTTTATATTTAGTCTAGCTTTAAAAGACAAGTGTATTCTAATTTTTTTTTGAATAAGGTCAGTTGTCCTTATCTTTTGTATAATTGTATTTTGTGACTAACTGGTGTACTAGCTTATCTCTCTATAAAATTTAGTATTACCATATTCCTAAGGGAGATAAATTTTGATCAAATTTTGTAGTAATTAATATATCAAGGAGTTCTGAAAATATTTTCCATATTTAATATGTCAATTGCTAACATAGTTTTTCTCTCAATTGCTAGTTTTATGTATTAAATTTGAATAGCTTCTTTGAATTCTAGGTTACATTTTATAATCATAGGGTTTCTAATTTGTTCATATGCTAGATTATTTGAAGGATATTGGATTTGTTTCACTGTATTTTGCTTTATATTTAGTCTAGCTTTAAAAGACACGTGTATTCTATTTTTTTTAATAAGGTTAGTTGTCCTTATCTTTTGTACAATTGTATTTTGTGACTAACTGGTGTACTACCTTGTCTCTCTATAAAAGGTATTATTACCATGTTCCTAAGGGAGATAATTTTTGATCAAATTTTATAGCAATTAATATAATCAAGGAGTTCTAAAAATATTGTCCATATTTAATTTGTCAATTGCTAACATAGTTTTTCTCTCAATTGCAAGTTTTATGTATTAAATTTGAATAGCTTCTTTGAATTCTAGGTTACAATTTCTAATCATAAGGTTTATAATTCATTCATATGCTATATTATTTGAAGGATATTGGATTTACTTTACTTCATTTTGTTTTATATTAAAATGTTCAAATGTTATTTGATTATAATAGTAAATCTTTAAAAGTAAACCTGGTTCTCACTTGTGATTCTTTACATTATCCTTTGAAGTTTGCCTGGTATATAGTGTAATCTAAGCTTAGGCTATTTTTCACTATCTATTAGTTTGAATGCATACTCAATTGTAATTGATGCTTTATCATAATATTTGAGACTAAGATAGGAAATCAATCATTTTATTTTTTGCATTACCCTTCTCTTTGCTCCTTTTTTACAGCAAATCAATTTAGTTTAAAATTCATTACAAATATACATATAGATTAATTTGTAGATTAAGTTTGGATCACAATTCATTGATTTAACATAGATCCTCTTAAATTTACAAGAACCATCACTTATTATAAATTTTGTGGAACACTCATACATATCTATGCCACTATTTCACCATAGGTGACATCAAGTTACCACAACTTGCTACTCATGCTCTAAATTCTTGGTATTATAAAATGAAAAGTGTTATTTAAACACTAATAACCTTTGTGGTTCATTTAGAGACATCAATAGGCATTTCTGTTGGCACTAGAATGAGGGCCATCTTTATGAATTCTTTAAATCTTTGTTAGTCTTAGCATGTTTTGATCTAAGATTAGTGTATCTTTGTGTTTTTAAGTAAATTATTTACTTAGAAGTATAAATATCATTAATATTTGTGTTCTATCTTTGCAATTCCTTAAGCAAATATCAAGGTTCTTTGAGTTTTGATGCTTGGTTTTGGTAAATTTAACTTAAAATTTGGAAATCCATAGTATTTTAGGTTAAGACGGCTTGTTTTGATCAAATGTTGGCATATATTTCCTAAATATAAGTTTATCTGGGCTTAGAATTATAAATATAGATCATATTAGCATAATTAGATACATCTTTGAGCTATTGTAGGCAAATATCAACATCCTTTACTATTCTTTATGCAATATTTATAAAATGAGTTTAATATATAGGTTTAATCCTTGTTCCTTATATAGATTAACCTAATACATCATATTTCAAATAGGATCTTCAAATTTTAATCTAGAATTTCTAAAGATTTGAACTAGATCACACTTAGAGACAAGAGAACCTTTGTTTGAACTTGAGGTTCACCTAAAGGCTAGGCATGAGAAAGGTAGACATAGAATATCCAAATATTTTCCAACTTCACCTATTCAAGGCACCCTTGCCTTTGATCTTCATCTAGGCATGGATTGGTTGGGAGAATCTTCAATCAATGTGCTAGGTGTCATATATGATCTCCCACATAACCTTGAGAAGTATTTTCCTACATTTAATCTAATTGGTATTACAACTACTAGAGATCACACTAAGTCATTTAAAGCTACCTTAAGGTTGATAAACGTTGTGCACAAGGATATAAATTATATGTTATTCCCCTTTACCTTTAAAGATGATACCTATGAATGGTTCTTGAACTTGTTCGACTATTATATCACTAGTTGGGATGGTTTCATCGATGTTTTTATAGATCAATTTGCTAATACTGCCAGTCTTTATGTTATATATCATCAATTCACCACCATTAAAAGGGATGAAAATGATCCCATAAGGTCCTTTAATGATATGTTTTAGAATATGTATAGTAGGACCACAGACCCTTATAAGCCTGATGATGTATTAGTTTTAGAAATTTATAAGGATGTAGTAGATCTTATGACCTTTGTGTTCCTGAAAAGGTCTCAACCAGCTATAACCTCATTAGCAAGGGCTTATTCTGAGGTAGTAAACATTAATTATTAGATGCAGCCCTAGGGACAAATGGAATATTTTGTTCCAAACATTAACCCACATATGCCCATTCTGAACATCTTTCCAAATGACAACTAAAATATGTTAGCCTTAAATCAAATCCCAAACTTAAATCAATTACCATTGAGTCATGTTTCTCCCAATCAAAACATAGGATTATTAAATCATCCTACTAATCGCTTTAATATAAATGATTAAAGGGATTTAATACCATCTACTAACAATGACTAGGCATATAATTCTAAAACCCCTAAAAATGAGAATGAATCTATCCTAAAAATGGTCCAAAAGTTGAGCACTAATTTTATTTAGCTGCAAAAACAAGTTAGAAATACTGCTAAAAGGTCTGGTAGTAAATTCTCATTTCAAAGGTATAATAGGCCAAATAATACATTTTATAATGATAGTTTTCATAATAATAGGAATAATGAGCCATCTTCTAAAAAGAAGACCATGGATATTAACCTTATTGATATTGCATTACTTAATTATTTTAGAGTGCATTATATAGTAAAAGATGGATAAATTGACTGCATTGAGTTTTGGTAATCTTTTGAAGATTTCCAAGAGGATTTGGATACATTAGAAGTAGTCCTTAACAAGTAAAGTGGTGTAGGTGCTTCTAGATCCAAGTCATCTGATCAAGCCTTCATGGTAAATACTTTTTATTTCCCTTTTCTAGAAGAGAATGAACTTGATGAGATCCTTAAGGAGATATAAGCCTTTAAATAGTTCTTAAATAAGACCTATCCCTTGATGAATAGAGAGTAAAGGTAACCCTTAACTAACTCAATACCTCTAAATAATTTTTTAACTCCTTCAAACACTTCTTCAAACAACAATCCTGAGCCACCTAAAGGGAGTACTTCTAAACCTAACATTGATATTCCTAGTTCTTATAAAACTGGATATAATATAGTTGAGGATATGAAGAAGATAAAGGCTAATATAACATTGCATAAACTTACGTAGATTACAGAGCAAAGGGACCTCTTGTTGGAGTCATTGTTAAATAAGTCCAATAAGCCACCCAAGGCTGACCATGCCAATGTGACTATGCACAAAGCCAAAGCTAAATCTCCTCCTTTATTGCTCATTGTTAGGATGTTTGGTAAGAATTTACATAATTTATTATTATATTTATGAGTATATACCAACATCATGCCAATAGGTATATGCAAAAAACTAGTCCTAACCCCTATTAAGTTTGATAGAGTTATCACCCAATTACACAAATCTAGAGTTAAAGTTATTAGAGAAATTTTAAATGTTCATGTGAAACTATATTTTGAGCCTAGAGTATATCAATTCATTGATATTAAAGTTTTTGATATACTTTATGTTTATATAATCTTGTTGAGCAAGGAGTGGACCAAGGCCCTGAATGGTTACATGTCCATAGATTTCTCACATTTGTGGCTACCTTGGAAGGGAGTTCCTAGTAAAATTAGCGTTGGAGAATCAAGGATGAATCACATGATAATGGAATATAATTTTTTGAATGATATGGTCAACATAATTAACTCATACTTAGGAGTTTTCACCCTAGAGACTGATAAAGTATGTGATCCCAAGAGTGTTCATGTTTTCCTGCACTATGAAAATTGCATTTTGGTAGTGTTAGGTGTAAGGTTAGATATGAAGTAGGTATTATCCTTACCCTATTGATAATAAATACCATGATTCTTATAGACTCCAATTCCCTTGTACTAAAAATCTTGTTGAATATGAAGCCCTTATCTTATTAGGAATATAATCATTGATGTCAAAAGTATAGCTATATATCATTTAATGTCTAAAAGTATTTTTTAATGTTCATATCATGGATAAAGTGTGTTAATATTAATTAAATATTAACGAATATATTTTTGGTTGCATAAAGACAAAAGAGAGCCCATGAGGAAGTCAAAGAGTCACCAAGTAAAGACAAAAGAGGGAAAGGATGCATTTTCCCATGAAGGGTCACCTTGATGAATATTAAGAGTCATCAGATAAAGAAAAAAGAGGGAAATGACATATTTACCCATGAAATGTCACCTTGAGGAATTTTAAGGGTAATGTAAGACAAGTTTGGTGCCATTTATATGTGAATTGAAATGTCTTAGAGGGTGAATGCCAAAGGTCATTTGGAAGGCTATAAAAGGAGTCTTGGGAAGCCATTTTGAAGTATGGAAGCAAATGATTTTATGTAGCTAAGAAGATTAGAGGAGAGTAGATAAAAGAGAAGAGATATAGTAGTGTGTTATCATTTGTTTAGAAAGCAACATTAAGAGATATTTGTGTTTTATACACAAAAGGGGTTGGTGCTCCTAAGGGTGGGTGCTCACAAATCATTATTGTGTTGTTTCTCAACAAAGGAGTTGGTGCTCCTGTAAGTTAGTGCTTGTGAACATTTTAAAATTGAGTTGGTGTTTATTTATATACTTGAGATTGTTCTTTATGGTTTTTTCCACTTTGGGTTTCCACATAAAATCTGGTGTCTCTCTCTATCTCTCTTATGTGGTGCATGTTATTGCTTTCAGTTTTATTTCATATCTTGAATGTGTGACTAAGTGGTTAAAGTAAATTAATTTGATTAAGTAAAATATGCATGTTATACTATGAATCAGTATATCCCATGCTTAGCATATCCTAGGTTTACAATTTTTTATAAAGAATAAGGTCAAATAACTACTAGTTTATGGGGATTCAAAAGTAGTTGTCAACTAAGTAAGAAGTAAATACCAATGCAAGCTCTCATATCTTAAGAGGTATAAGTTTAGGTTTTGGGATTTGATTGAGTCCTTTGATGATTTTATCATTACCTCCATCCTAAGAGAAGAAAACCAAGCTACTAATGAGTTGGCATATATTATAGCCAACCTCATGCCCAACCAAGATTTCCTCAATTTTAGCATTGAGTTAATGCCTTATCCTTTAGTGCCTGATAATGTTAACCATTTTTAAATTTTTAGTGATTGCCACATCCCAATTTCACACTATGTTTTTACCTTAAGTCCATGTATTTGAAATCGGTTATAATGATTATTATGTTGTGAGATGATTTATATTGTACTCTATAAAATTATGTCATTAATGCATATTTCAATGGGAAATTAAAATAATAGTAATGCTATATTAAATTTGTCAAAATAAATATTTATATAATTTTTCTATATGATGGTTACAACAAAACAAAGTATTAAGATCAATAATATATATAAATAAAAACACCACTTACCTCTTGAATCCATTATACATTGTATACCCACTCTCTGATGGTTGTGCTTTCCTTCGCTCCTTCATCTCCTCTTCCTCCCTCTTCCCTTCAACATTATCTTCTATTAGCATTTCCTTATAATGATACACTGAATCTTTTACCTTCTACCAATGGATACCATTCAATCCCCTCATGATGTTTCTTCTTAAGGAAATTCATTCCCCTTAATACCATTTTCTCTTATTTGCATGCCAATTGAAACCAAAGCTGGAGGCTTTGTTCTAAAACAACTAACTATGAATCCCACAAGTAATTACCAGATAATTTCCAATTTATCATTCTTGATTTCCCAATTAGTATTAAAGTAACTCAAATTACTTTTCCAAGTAAAACCATCATAAGATTTCATGCATTTATATTAATAATAAATTCAACTTGACTATCACCAGATAAGTCTTTTTAAAGTATATGTTCATTCTAATGTTTAATTTGGACTTATAATCATTTTTAATTAATGTAATTAATATTTTGAATATCATAAATTAATTATTGTCTAATAAAATAATTACATAATTTTAAATTATATAAATCTTTATTTTGATAAATTAAATATAGCATTACTATTTTAATTTCCCATTGAAAGATGCATTAATGACACAATTTTATAGAGTACAATATAAAACATCTCACAACATAATAATCATTATAACCAATTTCAAATCCATGAATTTAAAGGTAAAAACATAGGTTGAAATTGGGATGTGACATCCTCCCCCCCTAAATTTGGTCATCACCCCGATGACACAAATTTTTTGAAAGACATCAGAGTTTATCACCATATAAACATAGTATCTATTATCTTAGCATTTAAATAACTAGAAATTTTACCTTAAAATTCATACTAGTGCACTCATTTAATATTATTCATTGAGTATTAGTCCCACAAGACCCTATTCGGTGACATTTTTTATTATGCAATAGATTTTTGTGATTGTCACTTATGCTAATTGGTTTAACATGACCACCCTGAGGTCCAACAACTCTGAAAAATTCCAATTGATTTATAATTACACATGAGATCATCACATAAGTCAAAATAAATAATTAGGAAGAGTTACACAAAACCTTCCAGTCCCTTTTCATATATCTCCAACCTAGAGAGCATTTTTCTCAAACTGGAGAAAAGTATTTAGGACACCTGGCAAGAATAATGTGTATATGTTAATACTATCTCTACTTTGCACAGATTTGGATAAGTATAACATGTTAATATTTCCCTAACTCAATTGAAGCTCTAAACAAGTATGATGATGAATAAGAATTCATAAAAATTTATACAATCATGGAATAATCATCCATATGGAACAACATCTAGTATACATGTGTATGACCATATGACTAAATTTGACAAGTTCCTCCTTTCAAATCCTAGACTTGACAAGTACATTTTTCAGATCCAACTTAGTACCAAAAATTTGATTCAATGTGAGGCTAAGTAGGATACCATCCTATCATTTAGAACTCATATTTAGAATTCACCACTCTTCCCTCAGGTCTCTATGACTTGATGATCTCCAAATAAAAATGTGCACAAGGCTCAAAGAAACATAAATATGTACTAAAAGATCATAAAAAGCATTTTTATATGTTATAAGATTTCCATAGGTACTAATATACATGTAATAAAATCATACAATCATCCTGAGATTATATTAAGTTGCCACTAACTAAACATAACTAATATCATAATTTCACAACTTAACCTATTATATAAATAATCTCACAATTAATATAACATACTTAGGTGAATGATTATATCACTCTTCAACCTTATAAGTGAGACCATGACTCTTGCTTGCACAACTAGCACATAACAAGTTTAAATGTTAATCTCTACCCTTACCAAGATGTTTTGTACATCTAATACCTTACTTGCTCCCGACAAAAAGGTACACATACTATTCATCAAAACATGTTTTAAAAAGATAAAGATATTAATTTAACAAAGGTAGATAATAACATACTAATTATAATCAACTATAACTAATATAAACCCATTGTTAGCCACTTTTCATGGTCAAGTTTATATTTTAGATAAAATAGTAACTCTAAAAAGTTACAAGTAGAAAGTATAGAGATAACATCTCAAAACAAACCTTCCTACATATCCTCACATGGTAAAAGATAACACCAAAATCCACATTACTTACCAAATTGCAAGAGTAGAATCGTAACCTACTTCCTTAACTGGAAATAAAATATATTAACCACAGGGATGCACCAATTCATCGAATCCTACAACTTTTCTCAATAAGAAGTAGGAAACACTATCCCATGAACTTAAGGGAAATGAGATAAAATAATATTTTAGAAATAAGTTTCCACTTAAGAAAACATTAAATCAACATCCTAAAAATATGAACCTTTTTGGTAGCTTAAAATTATTTATGAGTAGAATGAGCATAATAACTCACCTCTAAGTTAATGAAGAGAGATTATACTCCTTCTCAAGTATATATAAATAAAAATAAATTAATGATGCTAATATAATAAGTCCTAACACAAAGGAATTTATAATCAAGTCATCTATAATCATCTAAGGAAATTTCCATTCTTAGTTTTTATGTAAACAAGACATAAAATGAAAGCATATATATATATATATATATATATATATATATATATATATATATATATATATTGAAATGAGAATCACTCCATGTGTGCCAAATGCAACCGTAAATGGTGAAGGTGATTTGATTACCATGAAATATGTAGTCATAATCAATATTTTCAATCAAAAGATCAAAAATATGGTAAAAAATTCTTGTTCACAACTCAAGAATCAAGATATGTACTCTCCTAGCCATACAACTTATAAAACCATCACCAATGAGACACTCAATAAATCCACCCTTCAATAACTCTAAGGGGTTATGAATGCTCTTAGGGTACCCACTCAATGTAACACACATTTTTCCAAATTCTCCTTTTTGACAATAGAAGATATGAAAATGTTAATGGACTCATTAGGTCCTAGCATTTGAACCTAATCTCTAGTGCCACATGTAATAACCCTCCTAGTTGTACTTAGAAAATTGTGTGTGTGTGTGTCTATATATATATATATATATATATATATATATATATATATATATATATATATATATATATATATATATATATATATAACCTAAATATTGAACATTGAATTAACCATAGCTACTAATATACTTTAGTCAATCATATAATTAACATCTTCAAGAAGTAATAGATTGAACATTCCAATAATGAAAACAATAGAATAAAATGTAAGATACATAAATTTTACTATCTCAAAAGGAACATTAGAAAAATCCAAATTCCCATACTAAGAGTTGGTACTAATTTAACCATTTTCTTAGATTTATATACAATCAAGTCTACCCTAACCTAGCCTAAGGATCTAGACCTAATGCCCCACCACAAATTTGTGTAGCCTACATATCTGCTCCTTGAAATAAGGGTTTGATGTAGTTCTCTTTTTAAATGTGATGGTTTCCTCCATGAGACGTCACCACCAAAGGCATTGGCACTCTAAGACAAATAGGGAATAAACTAATTATGACACAGATGAGCTTCTAAAGCTCAAGTCTATAATACCATAGCTAAATGACACACTTTAGCATAATACCATACTAATTTAGGCCCATGTGCTTACCCAAGCACTCTCACAAAAAAAACCTAGATATTAGTAATGATGAAGGAATCCACATTCTTAGATCCAAAGAGAATCACATGCTAGACATATCTAAGTATACATAACAAAGTGAGTCATATAGTACATAATAGTCAAACCTATCATTTGTTTATATTCACAAGATTATATGCACACATACATGTTATCCTTATAATTACTATAAACATACTACTCAAGACAAAATGATTTGAACAATCAATTTAGATAAAAATATAAACATACAACTATAGTATGTACCACCTGATTACCTACATCTAAGTTGAAGTATCCTATGATACCCCATACTATCTTAGTTCATGATCCCTCTACCCAAAAATTAACAACTATAACATATATATTTAGTTAGGTATGGGTCAATATATAACAAATATAGTATGTACCAACTGGGTAATTTCGATATTGTAAAACTCTATGACATCCCATACTATCATAGGTATTTGTGTTTGAGCACCCAACACAACACTAAAAATAATATTACACCCAACCATAATTATAAAGCAAGTTAGGATTATACTATCTAAGTATACCTTCAATAATAATCTGAAGAGAACATAATCTCTAGGTACACCTCACGATGCACTATGTTATTATAGAAATTTCTAGCCACTTGCACATTTAAATTTCTCATGAAATATACCATATTTAGTGTTCATCCTTATAATAAGTTACAAACTTGATCCTGACCACAAGTTTTTATAACAATACTATCCTACAAAAAGGCTATTTACTTTCACTAGCATTCAAGAAAATATATAGTAGATGTCACACTAAGGAACACCTATTAGGGTTAGTTTTCTATGCCTGCGCTTACTTCTCAATATGCCATACATATCTTTAATGTCTCTTACATGTGAAAAATCAGGGCTAGATGTATTTCTACCAAACTAATAAAGGTAAAAATGTTTACTCAATAGTTTCTTCATATGAACACAAACAAGGAAAAAGTTATAAATGCATTCCTTAATTATAGAGAGAAGACTCGATGGTATTTACAACCCTATTACTTACATAAAATAGGTATAAACTAGGATTATTTATGTCTAATATCATTATCACGTCTTCTTATATTATCACACTATGAATTTTAACTCTCATACAAAAAGGGTAATAATTAGTTTGTATACTGCTAAGGAAATCCAAATCATAACATTAACCTCTTAAGTATAATATCTACATATAAACGGGGTACATATCCATATATTAAGTGTGATTTGGTTCATGATTTGAGAGTATTTACATAACCATACTAATTGGGTATATGTACCAAGTGACTTTAACAACATACATGCTATATCAAATATCAATAAATACTACTCGACATGCTAGTGCACCCATGTGTTGTAATTTTTTACTACATCATGTGTATCATAAAGAAAAAATATGTTTCAACTATGATATCACACAATATTAAAATCATACATATGAATGGACAATTTTAATATAATATTACTTTGACTAAAATTTTTAAATAACATATGATCATTTGGATCAGTCAAATTCATAACACATTACTTGATCAGGTTATCTATACCCATCATGGGTGTCAGGCTCGAGAAATAATCTCACTTATTGGGTAGTATCATCAATGTGGGATCCATAATATACATAATAGAGAAATAATCCAAAGCATAAGCTCACCATTTGGGTAAACTAATCTAAGTATCATAATTACATACATGCAATATCTAATATAAATAAGTATACATTGACAAAACCATGCCAACCAATATGAGAATAAAAGTCTATTTTAACTTAATTATAATAGGTAATTTTAATCATAATTTAATTATTTATACTAAAAAAGTACATTTAAGAAAATAAAGGTTCATCAGACATTTTTTAGAATGGTTAAGTTTGGTTATATTTTTCCAGCAGGATATTGGTGTCACTTAAGACATAAGTTTATCTTGTGTGTATAGACTAACATTGAATCAATATGACCTTGTACATTGCTTGTCCTAACCTATAAGATTATTATAGACTTTAATTTTGTTGAAATTCTTTCCTATATTTCATTTCACCTTTGAATTGGTTTATAAGTTAGAAGTTAATAAAATATGGCAATCTAGACTGTTTAATAAAGTCTAAAGGATAACAAAATTCGGCATCGATCTAGTATGTTATACCAACTAAAGTATATTACAATGAATTAATGTATGTGTTAAGCTTTCCATTTTAAGCCTAGTGTCACCCTAGTTTGGATTACCTAGATATGTAATCAGCAGACCATTTTATTTAGTCATATTACATTTTAATTTCCAACCATATGCATGGCATCTAGTTTAGAGTCAAATTTATGATGATTAAAGGTATTATTTTTACCTGTAGCATCCCTTGGTTTTTATAACCTATAGAAGTTATTTATCATTCTTAATAAAATCACTACTTATATTTTATTCAAACTTGGTATTTATCTACATGGTGTCGCTTAGCTCAACCCCTCCAACTATATAAATGGCATAACTCTAGGATTGGATGACATATTAGAATGGTATGTAATATCAAATAGTCTGGGTAAAGCAATCTACAAGCTTTATGTAAGATAATAATCAAATTATGCAATATGCAAAAAATCAAATGGTAAATATATCAAGCCATTAGCAAGTTATGTTCTTTTCTTTTCTTTAACTCAACCCAAGAGCAATACCACCACTATTATTTTATCTCAGCTATTTTAGTTCAAGCATAAACACATCCCATTTTAGTCAAGAATTTCATCAGAATCGTTAGAGCCTTTGGTGCTTTCAGTAGCTATTAATATGCATCTATCTCCATGTATGGATGAATACACACACACACACACACACACACACACACACACACACATATACACATATATATACACACACATATATATACACACACACACACATATATACATATGTATGTATATATATGTTTATATATATACATCTATACATATATATACATATATACATATCTATACATATATATATACATATACATATACATACATATATACATATATATATATATACCTATATATACATATACATATACATACATATATATATATATATAGACACACACACACACACACACACACACACACACACACACACACACACACACACACACACACACACACACACACACACACACACTCACTCACACACACACACGTGTGTGTGTGTGTGTGTATGTGTATATGTATCTATATGTATGTGTGTGTGTGTGTGTGTGTGTGTGTGTGTGTGTGTGTATATATATATATATATATATATATATACACATATACATATAGATACATATACACACACACACACACACATATATGTGTGTGTGTGTGTCTATATATATATATATATATATATATATATATATATATATATATATATATATATATATATATATATATATATATATATACATACATATACATACATACATACATACATACATACATACATACATACATATATATATATATATATATATATATATGTATGTATGTATGTATGTATATGTATATACCTATATATATACATATACATATAGATACATACATGTGTGTGTGTGTGTGTGTGTGTGTGTATATGTATATATATATATATATATATATATATATATATATATATATATATATATATATATATATATATATATATATATATATATATATATATATATGTATATATGTATGTATGTATGTATGTATGTATGTATGTATGTATGTATGTATATATATATATATATATGTTGTGGATGTGTTTCTATCTAGGCACGAGTCACTTCACACCTATTTCTTACGTTTAACAATTATATCGTCAAAATTACTCTCTTCAAATCCATCCCGAGTTTCATTACATTAGCCGGTGCATATTTGATTTTAGATCATTGTGAACTAACGGGAAGGGGTAGTGTGAAACCACGTTTAGTTAGTTATTAAATTTTATATGTATGAATATTTAATCAATATAGTTATCAAATTTTATATGCATAAATATATATTCAACATGGTTTTAAAAATTATATATTTATATATATTGCAACTAAAAAGGGGGTAAAAATTTATTGAAACAAACCCAAAAACGGGAAAATTACATCTTCATATCCTACTCCAGAAGTTGAGCAAGAGTAGGGGATAATCCCTCAAGAAGCTCATACTGATCGTGAATAGCCCAATTCAGCCCATGTTCCATGGCCCATTTAGCAAGATAGTCCGCTACACTATTCCACTCCCGTGGAATATGCTTAAAAGAAATCAACTCGAAAGACGAGCTTAACTGTTGAATCTGCTTAATAATCATAACCAGCTTCCAATCCACACTGTCTAAATTACAATTATTTATCAAATTAACCACCACTTTTGAGTCAGACTCGCAGATAATATTGAGCCACCCCTATTGATAGCATGTTTGCAATGCCTCCAGGATGGCCAGCGCCTCCATACAATTGTTAGTATGGTGCCCCTTATAAATAGAGAACAAAATATGGAAAGCACCTGAATTATCTCTCCCAACTGCTCCAATCCTAGCAACACCTAGATTCCCTCAAGCTGAGCAATCCACATTGATCTTCATGACTCCCTCCACAGGTGGTGTCCATTTGCCCAGCTGACAAATAAGACGCATCCTCTACCTACTGCCATTCAGGGGGCGCACTTGGCCACAAGGGAACACCCCCAAAGGCATGTTGGGGGATAGACATGAAATCACCAAGGCATCCTTCTGCTCTAATTCATCCCTGCAACCACCTTTCACCTGGAGCATTTCCTGAAGGGTGATGAGCACTCTTGACCACACCTCTCTAATGTTCAAGCTGCGCTCTTGGAAAATTCTCCTATTTCTTTCAATCTAGAGGTGCCAGAGGATGAAAGTAGGACCCACAGGCCACACATTCTACAGAGTAGGTGCCATGCTAGGAGGCTTATCCTGTCACTGCCAGAACTTAGCCAAGGACGCAGCATGCCAACATGGGCACCCCTAGGCGTCCCATAATAGGTGCCATAATCTTCTAGCAAAAGTACATTAAAAAAAGAGATGTTCTCCATTCTCTTCGTTGTCCTGACAAAACACACAAATTGAGGGCCCTAGAAAACCTATTTTGGAGAGATTGTCCCAAGTAAGGCAGCACCTATAGGTAAGATTCCATAAGAAGAAATTACATATTCTACCAAATTCCATATTTTCTTGCTCCAGAGAAATTTGGTTTCACCATAATGTTTCTTTGTCAGCTCTTGATATCCTAAAGAAACCAAGTACTGACCACTGGAATCACCTTCCCAAGCTAGTATGTCACTCTCTTTCAAAGAACTACATCCCCTACTAGTAAGAATGTGGGCTAAATCCTGCTTATCTTCCAAGGTCCCTCCAGCAGGCCAGTCTGCCACATTTTTCCATTTATAAGCAATGGTAGTCCCCACCTGATACTCTTCCTTATAATGCTCCACAGTACTCCATCCTACATTTTGAAACACTTCACAAAGGTCCTGCAGATGAGGATGGGAAACTAGAATGGGGGGAGCACCATTCCAAGAATGTTCCCAAAATAGCGTGTCAGCTCCATTGTTGCAAATCCAAAAAAGGCTAGACTGCACTAAGGAAGCTCCAAGCTTGAGGGTGTTCCACACCATGGAGCCTCTTCCCTTAATGGAGAACCTAGGGATCTCCACCGGATTAGCACCAGGAAAATATTTCAACGCTAGGATACGGGCCCAAAGGTGGGATTGGTTGGTGCACCACCGCCAGTAGAGCTTAGCTGCAAGAGCTTGGCTTGCCAAGATAGCAGATCTAAGCCCAAGCCCTCCTTCCATTTTAGGCCTACACATAGTGGCCCAATTAATCAGGCTCCATTTAGAATTCCAAAGATTGCCACTCCATAGAAATTACCGAGAGAGGGCATCATATTCATGAAGAAAATACATCAGAGCAGCATGGACCATGCTCTGGTAAATGGGCAGTGCTTGAATAATAGACTGGAGAAGAGTCACCTGTCCCACCATAGTGAGCCACCTATGGGTCCAATGATTGACTCTCTGCCTTAACTTATCCAAAATGTTCTACCAAAAGAGCTTGGGCTGCCTGCCGATCACAATGGGGACCCCCAGATAAGTCACCAGAAGAGGTTGCAATTAGAATCTAAGAATAGCCCCAATCCTGTGCTGAATAGATTCAGGAGTATTAAAGAAAAAAATGGAAGATTTATGCTTGTTTAATTTCTATCTAGAAGCCTCTAGATAAGTGTCCAAAGCATTCTGAAAATCTTGAACCTCCTGAATCCAGGCTTTTCCTGCTAAAATGGTATCATCCACAAATTGGAGGTGAGTCAATTTGGCAGCCCCATTGCCCCACTACCATCCCTGAATCTAGTTCTGCACTGCTTGAGCCTTTATGAGCTGACCCAGCCCCTCAGCGAAAATAATAAATAGGTAGGGAGATAAAGGGTCCCCTTGGCGAAGACCTCTAGATGCCGCAAACAATCTAGAAGGCACCCCATTAATGAGGATAGAATAAGATGGCATGGTAACATAGCTCATTACCCAACAGATCCATTCCTGGCTAAAGCCAAAAGCAAGAAATATTTTCCACATGAAGCTCTAGTCAACCCTGTCATACGCCTTAGCCAGGTCAAGCTTAATGAACATAGCTCTCTCCTGGGAGATGCTCATAGAGTGGATTTCTTCTGAAGCAATCACCACTCCATCTAGAATTTGCCTGCCTACCACAAAGCCCCCCTATTCCTCGGAGATGATCTTAGGAAGCCACCCTTTGAGCCTCTCCACAATAAGCTTGGTGATAATTTTGTACACCATATTGCAAAGTGAAATGGGCTGAAAGTGATCCATCTGGTTTGCCTATTCATTCTTCAGTATCAGCACCAGGAAGGTCACATTAATCGCTCTGAGAATCTCTTTGTTGTGGAAGGACTCCCACACCACCTCAACTAAATCTTGGCTGATTATATCCTAGAATGCATGAAAAAATTTAGCTGGGAAACCATCCGGCCCAGGCACTTTACCTTTGTGCATAGCAAAAACCACTTTCTCCACTTCAACAATGTCAATCGGTTTTAGGAGGGCGTCATTCATTTCTTGCATGATTAGAGAAGGTATGCAAGACAAAACCATGTTTTCCTCTAAATCAGTAGTATGTGCAGCTCCAGCAAGAAGCTCAGAGTGAAAATGGACTGCTTCCTCAGCAATGGCAGGGGCCGAAGAGATATGAGTCCCTTCCGAGGTAACCAGAGAAGCAATATAATTTTGGTTGCACCTGGCCTAAACCGACTTGTGGAAAAAGGTCATGTTTTTATCACCTTCTTGAAGCCAATCAACCTGGGCTTTTTGATTCCAAAAGATTTCTTCTCAGAGTTCCCACTCATTAAGTTCATTCAGGGCCTCAAATTCAGTCTTGCAAAGCTCATCCGATAAGCCAAATTCAAGAATCTATCTGGTGATGCTGACCAACCTGTCTTGTGCTTTCTTCTTCATAGTATAAAAGTTGCCAAAATTGCTCCTGTTTAACACCTATAACTTTCTCTTGACATACTGAAGCTTCTTGGTAAAGATATACATCGTTGTACCGTACTCAGGGCCCCCTGCCTCCACTAGTGTGCCATAAGGTCATGAAGAGAGGGGTCCCAAAGCCACATAAGCTAAAACTTGAAAGGAGGTTTCTTGGGGCCATCAATGAAATTGGTTGTGAGCTTAATGGGCCAATGATCTGACCCTCTCCAATCTAGTATTTCAGAGGCAATAGAGAATGAACTAGATAACCAAAAGCAAGATACAAGAAATCTATCTAAGCACTCAGAGATAGCCTCATTACCTGATCTTCTATTGCTCCAAGTGAATCGGCCATTGATGGGTTTGACATCAGATAGGTGTAGCTGATCCATATTGAGTCTAAGAAGTTTCGATGAAGGGTCAAGACGATTAAGTCCTCCTCTTTTCTCCTCCAGTCTGAGGACCGCATTGAAATCTCCACTCATGATCCATGGCAAGTAAGGGCAGCAGCTTCGAACATAACATAAATGTTCCCCCATCTTCTGTTGCCCATGGATATCCCTAGGTGCATAGATATTAGTAACCAAAGTCAGCTCTCCTGATTCAGGTGAGGACATAATCATGGACAGTGCTGAGAAATTAGCCATCCACTGGATTGGAGTGACCTTTGCCAGATCCCAACAAATTTCTAATCCCCCAACACTCCCTAATGCCCCTACACACTGGCATTGACCATAAGCCCAAAATTTAGGAAAGCAACCAAACATAGCATCCATTAACAGCTTGGTCTCCTGGATACATAATATATCTGGAGAGTGTTTTGAGATCAACTTTTGCATAGTTTTTTGTCTAGGGGTACTATGCAGCCCTCTTACATTCCACGAGAGCACTATCATTGGCTAGGTTGGGTGAAATGCTCATCCAAGGTTTTAACCACTCCTACTTCAACCAATAAGTCCCCTGTTAGCTTGAGCCTCTCTTGATCCTTTCTGCATCCTGGTTTAGAAGATGTGGAAAAAGAGACTTTCTTGAATGGTCTCTGCATTAAACCTAAAGCTTCCGAAGCTCCTTTATCTTTCCTATAACCCTCCTTATCTTTAACCATGTCCACCCAGCTGCCTTCCCTGTTCAGCTGTGCTGAAGGAGCTCCTAGAGCCCCTTCGTCCAAAGCATTTTCACTATCCTAACACTGCTGAAGCTCCATATCTTGAGACTCAATGAGGAGGCCGCAATTCTCAGCCTTCTCTAATGGTCCTCCCTCCTCTAAAGGTGGAATGCCATCCTCTATGGCCATGCTATCCAGAGCTTCAGATCGATTAAAGCTCATTTCTAGAGATATGTCTTTACACTTCTGATTGCATCCTCTCCCTCGCTAGCGGACTTGGGTGAAACCATCCCTGTCAAGGCCAACATTCTCCATTGTTCCCAAAGTCACCTCTATCCCATTTGAATGGGCATTAACATTCATAGACTTTCCTAGTGAGGAGGTTGGAGTTTCCTGATGAGACGTTTGACCTGCCTCTTGTCCTCCCTTAGGCTTCATCCCTCTAAACCTCCCAGCCTGAGGGCATTGATGGTGCAGGTGTCCATAGACATGACAAATTATACAACAAAAAGGGATCGCTTCGTAATCAATTTCCTAGACCCAAGATGTCACTCCCAAGCAAATTTCCATTAATTCAGGTAAGGGATTATTAAGATTAATTTCCATACAAATTCTAGCAAAGGAGATAAGCTTTTTATCTAGAGACTGATGAGCTATAACAATTGGCGTTCCCAATAGATTGGCAATTTGGCATAAGATATCTTCCCACCAAAATTCTAATGGAAGTCACGGGAGATGGAAACAAATAGGCACACTAGCAAGCAAATCCTCTACAAAATTAAACCCAGGGTGCCAGTGTTTGATAAACAGACCAAAACGGTCATAAAAATATGGTCCTCCCTTGAATATGCAGTTTCTTTCAGCTACAAAAGAGAAATTTACTAGAAAGTAGCTATTAGCAGCTAACATTATGTCAATATCACCCTCTACCTACCAGGTGCACCTTATCCATGCTTCTAGAGCTGATTGGGATATGTGAATCCCCATGAATTTGCAAATCAGGGTGTGAGCCACCAAATATTCAACATCCTCCTTGACAGAATCCTGGGCAATCACCAGCACCAGTCTGTCTTGGCTACATGGGAAACAATCATTGACCTTAGTAATTTTGGGTCTCTCACTGAAATGAAATGCCTCCCTGGCTTGGGAAGCTTCCTCTAGGCTCTGCCATGCTACCCCTGTGCCCTCGCCCATGCCCATGCCGTTCTTCTCCTTCCCTCCACACGCTGCCATCGCGCCCTTCCCAGGTTCCATATATTTATATATAATTAATATGATTAGAAAAATTGATTAAGTTAAAAATTGAAGATAATATAATATTAATTACTATATTATATCGATTATTACATAATAAAAAATTATTTAAAAGTTATTAAGCTCATAAATTGAGATCAATATACGTAATTTATAATTGGGTTTTCCCTTTTAAAAGCATATCATACATGAAATTTGTTGAGATGAATATAAAATAAATGCCCTGGAAACATTTGATTTGTTTTATACCCCATAAGTAAAATTATATAGGGGTAGGGACAATTATATCATTTCTTAATATATGGGGTTTTTCTTTTTATATGCAATGAAAATAGTATAAAGCTTATGAGGAAATTACCAGAATATGTTTGAAAATGATGATTTGTGGAAATACATATTTTGTATTATTTTAGAATTATAATAAATGGGTAATTAGATTTTTTCCTTAATTTTGTTGGTTTTAGGGGGAAAAACAAACTTAACCATTTTGCAAGATGTCTGAGGAACCTTTGTTTTCTTAAATGTACTTCTTTAGTATAAATAATTGACTTATACTTAAAATTACTTGTTATAATTAAGTTAAAATAAACTTTTGTTGTCATATTGGTTGGCATGGTTTTGTCAATGTATACTTATTTATATTAGATATTGCATGTATGTGATCATAATTCTTAGATTAGTTTACCTGGATGGTGAGCTTATGCTTTGGATTATTTATCTATTATGTATATTATGGAGCCCACATTGATGATACTACCCAAGTAGAGAGATGGTTTCTCAAGTCTGGCACCCATGATGGGTATAGATAACCTGGTAAAGTGATGTGTTATGAATTTGACTAATCTAGAGGATCATATGTTATTTAAAAACATTGGTCAAAGTAATATTAGATTAACATTATCAATTCATATGTATCATTTGCATATTGTGTGATATCATAGTTGAAACATATTTTTTATTTATGATACACATTATGTAGTAAAATCTTACAACACATGGGTGTACTAGCATATTGAGAAGTATTTATTGATATTTGATATTGCCTTCATGTTTTTAAGGTCATTTGGTACATATACCTGATTGGTATGGTTATGTAAGGACTCTCAAATCATGAACCAAAGCATACTTACTCTATGGATATGTAACCCATCTATATGTAGATATTATACCTAAGAAGATAATGTTATGATTTGGATTTACTTAGCAATATGCAAACTAATTGATACCCTTTCTGTATGAGAGTTAAAATTCATAGTGTGGTAGTATAGGAAGACACAAGAATGATGTTGGACATCAATAGTCCTAGACTATACTTGTTTGATGTAAGTGATAGGGTTGTAAATACCATCGAGTCTTCTCTCTATAATTAAGGAATGCATTTATACCGTTTTCCTTGTTTGTGTTCATATGAAGAAACTATTGAGTAAACAATTTTACCTTTAGTAGTTTGGTAGAGCTACATCTAGCCCTAATTCTATACATGTAGGAGATATTGCAGATATGTATAGAAGCTTGAGAAGTAAGCATGGGTAGAGAAAACTAACCCTAATAGGTGTTCCTTAGTGTGACATCTACTCTAGCTTTCCTTCAATGCTAGTGAAAGTAAATAGCCTTTTTGTAACATAGTATTGTTATGCAAACTTGTCATCAGGATCAAGTTTGTAACATATTGTAAGGATAAACACAATATGTGGTATATTTCATGAGAATGTTAACTATGCAAGTGGATATACATTTCTATAATAACATAGTGTATCATGAGGTGTACTTAGATATTATGTTCTCTTTGGATTGTTATTGAAGGTATACTCAGATATTGTAATCCTGACTTGCTTTATTATTATGGTTGGGTGTAAGATTATTGTTAGTTTTGAGTTGGGTGCTCAAACATAAAGACCTATGATAGTATAGGATGTCATAGAGTTTTACTGTATGGAAATTATCTAGATGGTATAGATTGTATTCATTATATTTTGACCCATACCTGAATATATATATATATATATATATATATATATATATTATAGTTTTTAATGTTTGGGTAGAGTGATCATGAACTAAGATAATATGGGGTATCATAGGATACTTATAATTAGATGTAGGTACTCAGGTGGTACATACTACAGCTATATGTTTAGATTTTTATCTAAATTGATTATTCAAATGATTTTGTCTTGAGCAGCATGTTTATAGTAGTTAGAAGGACAAAATGTACACGTGCATATAATCTTGCAAGTATAAATGAATGATAGGTTCAACTGCTATGTACTATATGACTCACTTTTTTATGTATACTTAGCTATGTCTAACATGTGATTCTCTTTGGATCTAGAAATGTGGATTCCTTCATCAATGCTAATATCTAGGTTTTTTTTTTAGAGTGGTTGGGTAAACATGTGGGCCTGAATTAGTATGGTATTATGATAAAGTGTGTCATTTAGTTGTGGGAATATAGACCTAAGATTTAGAAGCTCATTTGTGTCATGAGTAGTTTTTTCTCTGTTTAGATTAGAGTTCCAACCCCTTGGGTGGTAATGTCTCGTGGAGGAGACCATCACATTTGAAAGGAGAACAACATTAGACCCTGATTCTAAGGAGTGGATATGTAGGCTATCCAAGTTTATGGTGGGGCATTAGGTATAGATCCTTAGGCTAGGTTAGGGTAGACTTGATTTCATAACAATCTAAGAAAATGGTTAAATTAATACCAATGATTACTATGGAAATTTAGATTGTGCTAATGTTCCTTGTGAGATAGTAAAATTTATGTATCTTAAATTTTATTATATTGTTTGTAGTATTGGAATTTTGAATCTATTACTTTTTGAATTTTTTGATTATATGATTGACTAAAGTGCATTATTAACTATGGTTGAATCAATTTTCAATATATAGTTTTTTTTTTAAATATACTACATTTTCTATGTACAAATAGGAGGGTTATTACAGTGATGATTAGCATATATTGTATTTTCTAACCAATTCTAGAGCATTTGATGCCCATATTATTGATGAGACTAATGAAAATACATCTAAGGAGGACAAGTTTGATGGTAAATTCATTTAGTTGAATGATAAAAAGATCTCTATGGGGATGATTACTTTAGAGAGACTGTTTGATCAGGACAAACTGGTTGAGGTTTTGAAGATTCCCAAGGTTAGTGAGAAGGACTATAATGTTGTTGATCTTGGTCTCCAAGATCAACCACAGCTAGTAAATGTTAGAAAAAACTACACAAACATTGAGAAAAAAATACAAAGAGATCCTTACCTAATATAGGGATGTCATATCATGGTTTTATGATGACTTAAAGATCTTTGATACAAAGGTCATCACTCACACCATCCCTCTTAAGGAAAATTGTAAACTATTTAGGTAGAAATAGAGGCCTATAAATCATGTCTTAGAGCCAATGATTTTTAAAGAGGTTAAGAGACTAATAGATGTTATGATAGTCTTCCCCATTAGGCATTCTACCTGGGTGGCTAATTTGGTGCCAATTAAGAAGAAGAATGGTGAGATTAGGATATATATTAATTTTAGGAATTTAAATAAAGCATTTGAGAAGGATAACTATTCTCTTCTTTCCCTCAACTAGGTTATACAATTTATTTTAAGGTCAATGATGATGTCTTTTCTTGATGTTTTTTTTAGGTTATAACCAGGTATTGGTTGACAAAGAAGATAGCATGAAGACAAATTTCACCGCTAAGTGGGGAACCTTTGCTTACAAGAGAATGCCCTATGGGTTAATAAATGTAGGAGCTACATTTCAAAGGGCCATGGACCATGCCTTCTAAGGCCTAATAGGTAAATGCAACATTATTTATATGGATGATCTAATATTTTTTCTAAAAATAGGGAAGATCACTTCATGTATTTGAAAAAAATGTTTGAAAGATGCAGAAGGTATGGGATTTCCTTAAACCCTAAGAAAAGTATTTTATGTGTTACTGAAGGTAAGTTTTTAGGACACATTATAACCAAGGATGGGATCTATATATATCCTGAAAGGGTAGAAGCTATATCTAGAATAGAACCTCCAAATAGTAGAAAATCGTTAAAGTTATTTTTTGGTAAGATAAACTTTGTAAGGAAATTCATTTCTAGATTTGTAGATATTTTCAAGCCATTAAATGAAATGATAAAGAAATATGCCAAGGTATCATGGAATGAATAATCTAGAAAGGCATTCAATGCCATTAAGGAAGCCATTAGCTAGGCTCTAGTCCTGATAATCCCTAACTTTTCAAACAATTTCTACATCTATTCATTTGCCTCTGATCATACCATGGATATTGTATTGAATCATAAAATTGAGGGGTGTGATCACCCAATAGCTTTTATGAGCACTAATTTTAATACTGTTGAGTTAAAGTATTCATTAGTTGATAAGCATGCATATGCATTAGTAAAGGTAGTAAATAAATTCAAGTATTATATCCTTGGAAATAAGGTGCATGATATTCTACTTGACCATGCCAAAAAACTTTTGTTAATCCAGAATGAGCTTGGAGAATGTAGAGGTAAGTGGATGTCATTTTTACAGGAGTATGGCAAAAATGAAAACAACAAAATTGGTAAGGTGCCAAAGTCTGATCCAAATGATTTATAATACTAGCCCTAAGTTAAGTATTATGAAAGTTGATTAGTAGAATTTTTAAACTAATGAATGGTATGATTCTATTATTAATTTTATAATTAATGGTACCTATCTTGTATGACTGATAAAGGATCAAAATAGAGATCTAAGGCTTAAATCTACTCATTATTTGATAAATAATGGAGTCTTATATATGAATTTTTTTGAAGGAGTCTACCTTAGGTGTGTTTCAAAAGAGGAAGCTGCTCAAATAATGAGTAGCTTTCATGAGAAGTTTGGCAATGGACACCCATTATGGAAGAGAACTACACATAAGACTCTCAGAGCTGGCTACTATTGTCCAACTATCTTCAAGGATGCTCACAAACATGTGAAAGAATTCCACTCTTGCCATATTTTTAGCACTAAGGAGCCTAAGGCAGTAATGCATCTACAACTAGTCATGGTTGACAAACCATTTGCACAATGGGGGTTGTAATTTATAGGAGTAATCAACTCAAATTCATCTAAAGGTCATAAATTCATCCTACCTTTCATAGATTAATGTACAAGGTGGGTTAAATTTGTAGCTAGTAGACAATGCAAAATAGAGGAAGTGATCAGCTTCATGGAGGAGAACATTTATACTAGATTTAGGACTGTAGTCTCTCTATTATGTGACAATGGGTCTAAATTTTCATCCATACAGATGACTAAATGGACTTATGATAATGGTATCTATTTGAATTTTTCATCTAAACATTATACCTAAGGGGATGGATTTTTTGAGTCTACCAATAAAAATTTGATGAAAGCAATCAAGAAATTCATTGAAGACAAAACTAGGACTTGACACAAGTTGCTCAAGTATGCATTATGGTTAGATGGGATTAGGACTAAACAAGCCTTGAAGGCATCACCTTCTCTATTGGTATATGGCCAGGAACCAATGTTCCCTATCAATCTTAAGTTTCCCACATATAAATTCATGTAGGAATATATGGAAGAAGGTTAGGAATTAGTGAAATCAAGATTGCTAGACATAATTTAGATAGAAGATGCAAGGGATAAATCCTTTACTAATTTTAGTATGCATCAAACCACAGTAAAAAGATGGTTTGATAAAATATTAAATATTAAGGTGTTTAGATAAGGTGGCCTAGTTCTCCTTTGGAACAAAAAATCTAAGCCTAAGGGAAAACATGGATTTTTCGCACCTTTGTGGATTGGCTCCTATAAAATTGCATAAACACTAGGGAAAAATAAATTCAAGCTCAAATATCTACAAGGAGTAGAGTTCACATTACCCACCAATAGCTAATACCTCAAGCACTAATTCCTTACTGCTCCTCTTGAGGTCTTTATGGAGTAAAATATAAGATGGTTAGATTTAGTGTAGGTAGGATAGCTAGTTTTTTTCAAGTCCTTTCCTTCCTATCCCTTGTTTGTATATAAGCATATATATATATATTTATTTTCTCCCCTTTACTTTCTTGATTTATTATTCTTTGTTGTCTATTTTCTTTGGTTTCCTTGTTCCTTGATTCTAATAAGTCTTTTTGGACAATCTTAAGCTCAAAGTTAGGTAGTTTACTTGAAAATACCCAAAATTCAAAAATATAAGTGTGTACCTCATAATATGATGGCTATGGTTCTGAAATGCAAGCCTAATGTTTTAATTTGAAGAAATTAGTAAAGACCAATGTAAGAAGCCAATCATTCCATAATAAATTAAGTATTGTCTTGATCTCAAATTGGTTTTAAGAATATTTGCACTTGTAGAGTGAGATCTCAAAATATCATTATATAGACACACTAGAACTTAATCAACATCATTTTATAGTGTAAGGGTTACAACCATAAGTGATTCTCTAAAAATCAAACACTTGACCAAATCTTAAAACCTGGCTATTTTGGTTCCCAACCTTGCTAAAATCATAAATATCTAAAGAAAACACAAAAAATAAGGATTCAATGCAAAATCAAAATCTTTATGAGCATAGGTGATTTTGGTAATCTCCACCAAGGCTATGGACACTTGGTTGGTAGTAGATCAAGGTATTGAGTAGATCCAAAGGCATCTGTGTCAGGGTTGTGAATGCCTAGCTGGTAGCAAAGCAATGCCCAAGCCTTCATTAGGCTAAAAGCATTGTTTTTAATGAACATATAAACATGTTATAAGTCAATGTTAGTGATTAAGGACATGAAACCTAGAATTTATTTCTTAAACCCCATTGCAAATAGTAAGTGGAATAAAATCACATACTTAATATGGTTATGTCTTGATATTTGACCCTAATTGTGTAAGTGTAAGGTTTATTTTAACCATAACTTGATTTGGATAATGATATTGATCAAGTGGAGTGGATGACCCAATTATTTGTCTAAATTAAAGTCTCTAGGTTCTAATATATTGTTATTTTCCCCTATGAGTTGCCATTTTTTTAGGCCAACATACCCCCATTTTTTGGAATTTGGGACCCTTGAGAAACCCTAAAGATTAAACATGAAAACATGGCATGTTAGGATCATTTGTAGAGTTTGAAGATCATCCACTTCATTAAAAACAAGTTTATTAATCATATTTTGCTTTAAATCTACCTAACATTACTAATAAATGATCTTCATGTATTTATTTGTAGGTTCCATGGTGTTCTTCCTAATAAATTCACATTCTAAATCCTTGACAAAGCCCTCAATTCAAATTCAAATACTGACGGGAACTAAATTAGTGGGAACCTTTAAAATCTATTATGGACTTAAGCATAACTTCATGTTTAAAGCTTAATTATGTTATTTAATACTACTAAACTTATCCTAAAATATGTTGGGTTCCCCTTTGTTATTTCCCCCTTTAAGTTATTTATATTTCTAAATGGGCCTAATATTCATTTTATAGGGTCCCCTTTTAATATTTTTTAACTTGGTCCCTTTAATTTATACCTTAGCCTAACATTTAAATCCTAAGGCCCCATTGTATTTATTAATATAAATGGGACCTCAGTCTTAACACCTTATCCTAATATCCTATTCCTGGAGTCCAATTTTATGTTAGCTTGGTCCCTTTGATAAATGTCTTAGCTTAAAGGTTTAAACCTAAGGCCCTGATATATTTATTAATACAAATAGATCCTTATATTTAACACTCTAATCCTAAGTCTTTACTTTAGTCTCGAGTTCTAACTTAACTTCCTTGATTCTCGTAGATCTAATGGCCCATGCTTCATCATAGGGTTTGATCAAATGAAGTAATAAGGACCTATTTTTTAGTTTAAAAGGCATGAAACTCAAATGATCTAATGGTTCACACTTCCTCAAAGCATTTTAATCAAATGACATGAGGGAAGCCAGATAGAATTCAACACATAGCCCCTTATACCAATCACATTCAAGCTCTCATATCATGCTCAATGGTTCTCACTTCAGCATGGACTAAAGATTAATAGAGCTAAGACATTGTGGAAAAGTTAAAAGCCTAGGAGCTCTACAAGATCGACATGCATAATCCTTACATTCAAAGATTAAAATCAAAGGGGCCCACCTAAAATAAATAACCAATCATGAGAAAGTTCTTGAATCATGATCTTGTGGCTCTCACTTCATCACAGGATCTTGATCGAATAGAGTGAATTAAGTCCAAGATCCTAGGAAGCCCTATGGAGGTACCAAGTGGCACTCTCACATTGGGTCATAAACATTTCACTAGCTTAAAATTAATATTCACACAATCATCATTTGACATCCATGAGGACGTATTTGTTGTCTGTAAGACCATCAAATTTAAGCTAATGAATTATTTTTCTCAAGATTAAAATACACCCCAAAATTTTACTAGAAAGATCATGAATCCCTCTAAAGATGCTCAAACACTAGAAATATTCAATCTACAAATATTAAAATGGTCTTATGATCTAAGCATATGCAAAATAAACCTAATCCAAGTCTATACCTTAAGGTCCCCATTGCATTTTGTTTAAATACCATGAACCCTAAGCTATAGACTTGTACTAGGTCTTATTTTAAAGGATCTTTTTAACATAGAACTTAAACCAAATGTTTCTAACAAAAAAAATTAGTGTCTTTGTTAATTCATTAAAAACATATTTGACATTAGACCATTATATCATTTTTACCCCTTTGAGCATATTTTATAGGCTTGAGATAAATATTTTTATCTCAAAGTGTACATTATGTTTATTTAACATAGTGTAAAATTTGGCCTAAAATATTGAGCCATGGTCTCCTTTGTATAGATATAGAAAACTTAGGCATAAACACTTTAGCCTAAGGTTTATTTCATGTTTAATAAACATGAAATAAACCTTATCCTTAGAGGTTTAAACCTAAGTACCTATCTTAATAATATGCCAAATTAAAGCTTGAGAATCTTTGTCGATCAATGGTTCATGCTTCATTGTGAGAAGATGATCCAACAGTGTGAATCACCAATGAATTTTCAATGGAGTCTCAAGAGCCCATGGGCTCAATTCATGGTGAAATCACATTCAAAGTAGAACTTCAATATTATCCAACATTCCATGCTTCATCGTGATTCAAAATATAATGGTTTAAAAGTGCCAATGGCTTTTCAAAGGCATTCAAGATCACCATGTGGCCAATACTCATTCAATAAAGGATTGGCATAGGATACGTAGCATAAAAGGCAAGTGAAGATACCAATTGTCACAACCACAAGAAATGGTATAGAAAATACCTAATAGACCTAAATCATGATCAATGGTTCACGATCACTCATAGGATCCTCATCCAATGGTGTGAAATAAAAGAAGGAACTTTAAATGCCAATGGTTATTACTCAAAGACATTTATGAAAAATGTTGTGAAAGATCCAAATCATTGCCACATAAGCACCAAGAAAGTAGAAATAGATAAAATAAAAGATCTTGTGTGCCCAAAAATGTGTAGGTATAAAGGCAAAGGTCCAAATCAAATCCCAAGCATATTTGATCTGAAATCTAGATGAGATATCGACATTAAAGATATAAAACCTTAAAACCTACATAAAAGATACCCTAATTTTATTTATTTGATTACAATTTGTTTCAAGAGAAGATTAAATACATTTTTGAGCAAAAGAACATCATAGAGATCAATTTCAATCTAGTGTGAACAATCTATAGAAATAGAAGCCATGGTAACTCAGAGACAATAATGTAAAGAGGATATAGAACTCTATCTATCCATGGATAATGAAAGTAGAATCTTCAAGGACACTGAACTAGATACTATGGAACTAAACAATGGATGCAAGAACTGGTCTAAATTTTTCTTCACCATAGAGAAACTACCACCTATCACCAATAAAGAATAGAGAATTGGCATGATTAGAAGGAAGCATTATGACCCAATCACTATTCATATGGCCAACCTTAATTATGTTGCTACCAAGCCTAAGTTAATTCATTGTATTGATGTGTTTGCTCCTATCTTTGTAGACTGTAGGATAGATAATAATTGGATCACCTATAAAGGAAATTCTAAGAAGGTAGCTTAAATTTACCCTATGGACTTTAAATAATATTATAAGCTTCCAATTCCCCATGTAGACCTACCCAAAATCAAGGAGTGTCCCAGAAAACATCACTTTGACACCATCCTCAGACCATGGTAGCTCTAAGGGAACCATGTGTTCAGGGACCTTGAGGGAAGGGTCCTAGTTGCATAATTTAGGGAAGGGATTAGGGTAATCATGACCCTATTAGATTGAGTGTCAAGAGCCCCTTCCACCACATATGTAAACATGACCTAGGTTTCATATGTATATTTCATGATGGAGGAAAAACTTACCCCTACTATTAGAGAGCTAATTAGCATTCACCTAGGGCACTAGTTTGCTTCCATTAAGAGGAAGACTAGTAGGAAATTCTACATGATGTCTTATTTAATTGATTCCTTACTTGCTTCCATCATCTTCCCTAGCATCAAGAATTGGTCTCCACATGGTAAAATCACCATTTCCCATCATTACTCCAAATCACACATCTTCAAATATAAGAACCACATGCAATGTATTTGTGACTATGTATACCTAGCCCTAGTAGAGACTATCATAAGCTTTCCCATGCCTATGGTCCATATATTGATTAATAAATATGTATAAATGATGGCGGACATTTGGTTCTATCTAGACTACATAATTATAAAGATAGAGGGAATCATGTCCTCACCCTATAGATTGTTTGTGTATGTACTAAGTAAGCTAAAGAACAAGACATTGCCTCCCAACTCATCAATGGAGTTGATGTAATTTTCAAGGAAAAGAGGAAGGGTCTTCTCCATACCTTAAATCTAATCATTATAAGGGTTGTATTATAAGATTAGAAATAAGTAGAAATCATGTCTAAGCATAGGGACACATTTGGGTTTCAATTTGATGAACATAAAATGTGGGATCCTAAGAACATAGTGAGTGATCATTTGAAAGAGATGAAGCTATCCAAACCTATATATATGCATCATCTCAATGTTCATGACACCATCCACATTATGGAAAGTAGATTTGAATAAGTGTTAACTAGGCTTAAGGGCTACAACATCAAGCTTAAGCATAGGTTGATAAAATATGATAAGCTAGCAGGAGAGTTATGGCATATGCATCTTCTCCAATATAACTTACTACCTGAACCATCTGGGCATTCCTAGGAACAACCTCAAATAGATCAGCAACAACCTCAAGGGAAAATTATGCAAAGGCAAGATGAACAAGGTCATGATAAGGAGAAGCTACAAGAGAGACTTGGAAGGGACCCTCATCCTCAGCCTTGCCATAAAGGCCACCTTCCCTAGTTGAACATATAGATATGATCGCTTTATATCTAGATGAGATAGTTGAGAGTGTCCTCAAGGAACTTGCAGAGGCATATGACATAGATAAAGGGGAAATATTTTAAGAAACTCAAATCTAAGTAGGGGAGCCTAAAGAAGAGAAAGGAAAAGAGGTTACTCTTTATTTAGTCTTAGTGGATCCTAAGGAGAAGAGGAAGGTAGAAATGGCATTGGTCCCTATTGGACCCAAAAGGCCAAGGTTGACTCTCACACATCCTACTAGTGAGATCAACCTATTCAGTGAAGAATTCTCCATTCATTGACCAATCATCCCTGATTGGTTTATTTATGGGAAATTACAAAAGATCCCTCCTCTCTCCCATTCATGGGCCATAACAAAAGCTATCAACATTGAAGTACATGATGAAATTAAGCCATAGATTAGGGCTATAACAAAGGAAGAGGAAGAAATAAGGATAGTGGCAATTAGAGGATCGTAGAGTAAGAAAATGGATGCTCTTAGAGCATCAAGCAGCATAGGATAGTTCATAGAACCTCCTAAATTCATATATCTAGTCACTACTTGCAATTTAATCTAGAGGTAACTAGAATGGAAAGGGTCACCACCAAGAAGGCCATGGTGAGAATCGAGGAGTTCACCATTTAGAAGGTGTAACCTTTTATAGGACTAACCCCACTTGAAGGACAATAGCTAGAAGAACATCATATTCATGAGGAGGATGTTTAATGTTTACTCAATGCTCAATTATCTTAGACTAAGGTTGTAATTAGAGGAATGAAGTAGAGAATTAACAATTTTGAAAAGGAGAAAGATAACTTGGAGACACAGACCATTTTATCTATGCTTGATGTTATTTTGGACGTGTTTGAATCCTCTTTTTCTATATGTTCAATTCTCTACAATGCATGAAGATGAGGCAAGATGCTATGATCCAACAAAATTAATTGGCCAAAGGAATGGTAGCAAGATGTCAAGAGGAAGAGACCAAGTTGAGGGATCTCATCAGCATATGGATTGGGAACAAGCTTCCCAAATTTAAAACTATTATCCTAGGCCATCTAAATGTATCAATGGGGATAGTGGTGGATAAGATTCAAAGTTTAATTATTTGGTTAGTAGGCTTGGATAGACTCCTTAAGGATGATGAAGAGTCGATTGCCCATATCAAGTGATTACTTGGCACCATGTTGGCTAATCCTTCCAAGACCACTTCCCTTGGAATCATTTATGAGGTTGAATACAAACATAGGGTCACTTTGGTAATGTAGTTAGTTAAGATCAAGATCCAAGGCCAATTTGGTAGAGACAATAGAATAATCTTGTACATGATTTTCATAGTTGAAGAGAAGATAACAAAGGCCAGAAGCATTAAGAAAGCTATGGATAGAGATGATAAGGAATTCAATGACTTAGCTGACCATGAATATGTCTACTTTTTGAAGCCTATTATGGACCTAAAACTAATCAAAGATCAACATCAAAAGGCTATAAAGCTCCTACAAGATTAGTAAGAGAGTTCAAAGGTAATGGGCCCACCAACTAGTTAATATTCCTTTTTTATAAAAACATTGTAATATTCAAAATAGGGAATATTCTTTTGTAAGAGATATTTTAGTCTATTAGTATATTGCCTCTAGGCTAGTCTAGCTTTAAAATACAAGTGTATTCTAGAATTTTTTAAAGAAGGATAGTTGTCCTTATCTTTTGTATAGTTGTATTTTGTGATTGACCGATGTACTACTTTGTCTCTCTATAAAAGTAAGTATTACCATGTTCATAAGGGAGAGAAATTTTGAGTGAATTTTTTAGCAATTAATATAATCAAGGATTTCTGCAAAGATTGCCCATATTTGATATGTTAATTGCTAACATAGTTTGTATCTTAATTGTTATTTTTATGTCTTAAATTTGAATAGTTTCTTTGAATTCTAGGTTGCATTTTCTAATCACAGGGTTTCTAAGTTGTGCATATTCTAGATTAGTTAAAGGATCTTGGATTTTATTCACTTCATTTTGATATGTATTTAGATGTACAAATGTTATTTGATTATAGTAGTAAATCTTTAAAAGTAAACCTGGTTCTTACTTGTGATTTATATGGTGCATTTAAAGACTTCAACAGAAACTACATTTAAAATGACATAATTCTTATTATTACATCTTTGTCAAATTCATTTTATAGGTGTCTCTAACATTCTCTCTAAGCTCAACTACTGTAATTTTCAAAAAAAAGTATCACTTTATACCCCCTATTTTTATCCCTCATTATCCTGCATCTGCCCATAAAACCTCCTTAACAAAATTTATATATCAATATTTCCTTTCAACTTTCATCTCCCCCATGGACCAAATATATTCCTCTACTTCCAAGGATCTTACAATAATCTTCTACCATGTTATCTCTTTCAAAGTGGAGTGCCTAAGTTCTTCTCTTTTAATTATCCTCTCTAAGTTATGTAATTAATCTTATTGGGTGGAAATATTGAAATCTTGAATAGTATCTTGAGAAATTTATTCTTCATCCTACTAGAGAATAAAACATGGTTACCTACCATTTTTGACTCACACTTAATTTTGAGTTTTTCGGATTTTAAATGAGCATAATTTTAAGTTGTTTCAAACCTCTATTGTTCTTAAGTGAAGAGCTTGATGAGACTAAAAATTATAGGGTTGTGGTGGAAGAGATGGATCTAATGATTTGGGTTTAGGATCATGACTATTTTTATAGTAAAACACTAGAATAATTTGAATTATTAATTTAATTTTCATATATTTGATATCAATTTATATTTTAAAGGTTCAGAACTCAATGGAAACTTCTACAATAATGGGTTTTATCTCAACCAATAAGTGAAGATTTATGAATTTACCATGGGTGAGCTTTGATTTGGATTAAGAGAGTATTTGGAAGCATGAATGAAACTATAATATAGTGTCTTAATTATCTTGGTATGATCAGATCAATTATACCATCTTATGTGAGGCTTCTTTCAATTAAATTAACAATGCCACAAGCTTGTCAAATAGTGTCTTCTCCTAGTGTTTGCATCATGACAACAAGTTTTGAAACATAATATTTTATATAATATAAATAAGAAATTCATAGTGATGGATTTAATTCATTAGGGATCCTTTTCTAAGTTATTTTGAATTTAATATTGAAGTTATGAATATTCTCCAAGGTAGCTCTTTTGATTGTGTTGAGATGTTTGATGAAAGAAAGCACATCTACATCTTCTTTGATCTCATTATGAAATATTTATCCTAGTGAGTCCCATGTTTAAATTTAGCACGAATCCAAACCTATGAACTATTTTAATTTCTTTCCTTTGAAATAAAAATTAAGTCTCTTAAGGAATATATCTTGCTCTATAATGTGGTGTATTATACCTAAGTTTTCCACATTTTAAATATGGTTAATGGGGTTGATAAAACCATCTCCATAGAATATTTAAAGTGGTTTTAGATCAAATTTGGTAATATCATTCCATTTTTAGAGATGTAAAGGAATATAAGAGTTCCAAGAGAGAAATAACAAAACTCTAGTGTTAGCCATGACAATATTGGAGCATTATAACACTTAAATAATTTTGAGTGGAGGGAAGTATACAATAGTTTTAAAATAAGGGAACATATAACTATAGGAGTGGTTAGGTGATTTATAAATGACTAAAAAACTAAAATATTTAAGATTCTCACCAAAAATTTCTCTGTTAAATATTAATAAAAGAGGACTTTTATAAAATTATCAAATTAAAATCAGATCATAATCCCACCAGGAATGAAAAAAATGGTAATGGTCCATTATGTCTTATTGGTTTCACCCACACAATATTTATAACTTAAATACTCTTTCCAATTTGGAACTAATCTTACAATAGAGACTATAGAGTTAGTAGTTTTGGCTCTTTTCTAATGTTAATCTACCTAATAGATAAAGACATAAAGGGAAATCTTGTCAAAGGAAAAGTGTGGAGAGATATATAAAAATAAAAGTGTCTATGTATCATAATAATAAGTGGGTTAAATCTCTATCTTAACTAGCATATAACCATCATAATACAAAATAAATAAAATAAATGCAAGGGAAAAGATATAATGTGTACATGAGCATGAAGTTGCATTAGCAAGACAATAGCCAGGGGCCAAATAAATAATATCCTTAGTAACCTTGATCAATTAGAAAAAATATTTACAAATTAATTATATTTTAATAAGGGGGCTTAAGATAGTCTTACACAAGAGATGACAGAGGCCATAAACTACACACAATAGAGACTTGGGTTAATGTCTAGATAATAAACTCTCTTACTTAAATGAGATCTTTACAATTTACAGGTAAGAAATTCAAAGAGGAATAAATAATTATTTGTTTTTAAGTATAAGATTAGAGTAACATACATGATTGCATGCCTCCCTTTTTAATCATTGAATTATACTCAAGCAGCTCAGTTTAATACTCAATATCTCTTAGACTGTAACTCTTCTTACCAATTGATGTAGGAGCATCACTACCTCCTTGTATATATTGGCCTAATTTTCATGTTTTGAGCCATTAGGGAGTTTTTGTGGTCCTATAAGGTCTATATAATTCCATATTAGGTGCTAGGTCTTAGTCAAATTTGAATTTGGACCCATTAGGCATTTTCTTGCCTAAATGGCCAATTCAAATATTTAAAAAAAGTATTGTATTATTTCTCAAGTTTTTGATGATGGTGAAAGGTCAAATGTTATGACCCTGTGTCATTAGGAGTCTTAAGAGTGTTTAGGGTGTTTTTTACTTGTTATAAGTTAAGTTATGTTAAATTTCCTAACTAGAACAAAAGCATGTTAGTAATAAACCTTTTTACTACATTGGGAGTTAAGAAGTGATTAGGATAGTGAGAGGAGTTCTTGATATAGGTAAATGTTTTGTTTGTAATGAGTATTCAAGGTGGAAGAAGTGTGAATTGAAGAATGGCAGAGAGTTTTTGAATAGAAAAAGGGAGGGAACTCTACCTCACAATTTTTTTTTGTACATATTGATGAAACACCTTAAATATAAAATAATTAAGGACTTTTTAAAGATTGTGTTCAAATACTCAATTGGAAATGATCTTGTAATTTTTATTCCATTTCTTAGATGAATGAATATGACTTGTTTTCTATATTATTGAAAAATTGAATTAAAGATTTCTTAACCCTGTTTCTATATTGTATTCAATGTCAAGATATTTTGTGTATTTATGTGGAGAAGGAATAAATTTAAAGTGTGTAATAAAGGGGAATACAACATTGAGTATCTTATAAGGCCTGAACTATTAGTGGTGATTTTGTTTTTGTGTTCATATAATGTGGGAATGGATTCATTTTTGAGTTTTCATTTCATTTTACCAACCAAATTATATACCCATGTTTCTGTGTTTAGAGTTGAGAGAAAGTGAGGGTTTCAAAAGAAGAATCTATGGTGGATGTTTAGAAACTTTGGAGAAAATCTACAAAATCTTGGTAAGAAATAGAGCATTTGACATCTTAAGAAAATATTTCAAGAGAAGAGGAATTTTTATTTTTTGAATGGAAAGTTATAGGCTGTGCCAAAACCAAATGAGGCCTTGTGTGAGTAGATAGAAGACTAAGCAAGCATATTATGCAAACAAGATTCCTATGAAAGGTACTTGGAATCACTCTCTATCCTGGTAAGTAATTTTTACACTTTATTAAAGTTTTTTTAATAATATTAACTTTTTAGAATTGTATTTACTAAGGAAAGGTTTTCAAACTTAGTAAGAATTTGTTGACTCTGTGCATAGTCCAGTGAAACTTCACATGATCTAACCTACAGAGACTTCCAAAAGGAAACTTAACACTTGGGATAAGAGTGTAATTTTATAAAAAAGACTAATAATCCTTCGCATGTCAAATAAACTATCTCAAGTTCATAAAACCTTAAAATAACTACTCTCAGACACTTCTAGATAGGTGGAACCCTATGGTTAGGGCTTTGAGGGAAAATGCATGTAACAAATGTTTAAACTAGTGGAATTGTACCAAACATGGCCATAAGATATAAATAAATATATTTCAAGATATTTTATGGTTTTTTGAGTGATTCTACATGTATCCATATAATTACAAAGTTCTATGTATAAATCAAGGGTCTAGATGACCTAAACACCTAAACAATGCTCTATTCAGAGATTAAAAAGTAGTTTTACAGTATATTTGGGTCTTTAAAACTTATGGGAAGTTGAATCTTGGATAAGGGTATCTGAAACAATAATTAGTTTCTCATAATTCTTCTATAATTTTCTATACTAGTTATAAATGCCTTAAAAAGTCTACTTGAGTGTGTGAGAAGAAGGCAAAAGTTGAATAGAGATGAGTTGTTGATCTGAGGAGGTTATGAGGTTATTGAGGAGTAAAATAAGGATAAAATGAGAATTTTTATGATGCCAAGTACCATATTCAATCTAATTATCCATATAGTCATTGAGTTCAAATGGACCAATAGATCATAGGTAAAGAAGTGTATCTAGAAACAAGAAATAGGGAGAGAGATATTGTGTCACCCTATACATCACCAATCATCTATTATATCTTAGTATCATATCATTAAATAATATTTTATTCTTAATTATTTGATTTTGAATATCCCATTTCATCTTTATAAACTCTAATCTTCTCTCTCAATCTTACATATTTTGTAAAAAGAACAACTCAATGGTCCTTTCTCATTTTCTTGAATACTAGTAGGGCTCATAGAAATACCATAGTCTTAAAATGTTTTGATCCAAGTTGATGGAGATTTTATGTATTTACTATAAGGATGATCTATAAATAATTAAATTAATATCCTTAATAACACATCAACTATAGATTCTTAGATTATCTCTTACTACATTTTAATAAATTAAATTATAGATAACAATAAAAAAAGTGAAACTCAAAAGGGAAAATAATAAACAACAGAGCACATACACATAAAATAATTACATAACATACAATTTCCTCAAAAAAAACCTAAGATTTATTTAAAAATATAGGAAGAGTATGCCTTTAAAATCCCAACACTATTTGGTGGCATTACATATAATACATTTCCATTAAAATAGTCTTTGGGTTATTGTAGTTTTAGTTTCACACTCCCTTGACTCCAATCTTCTCCTGAAACTACAAATATGTTGTTTCACCTTCTCCAATGCATGATTATATAAATTAGAGTCTCTCCCTAAGCCAACTTCTTAACATTACAACCCTAAAATGATTTGAATATTTATTTTTTATCCCTTCTTTGGTCATGCCATATAAGATAAATGATTTCTTGGAATGAGGATAGTTACACATTTTCAACTATCCAACTGCCCATCTATGTCACCCATGATCCTCCTCTGCAAATCAATTATCACCATTAATAATTAAAAACATTTCCCATTACACATTCCTAATGGGGAAAGAAAAAATTTGTCTCTAATAGTTACACATTTCACATGTCTTCATAATCATCCACTATCAACAATGGCATGATACCAACATAAACAATAGCCAGGTAACTTTATAAGACTACCAATAAGAGAAAAAAATATCATTGATAATATTTTGCCTCCACATCCTCCAACCTAAAGTATCAACCATCTTTTTCTTGAAAAATAATACAAGCATTTTTTCAAACCACTGCTAAAGTGCCCATAAAACCAAAATCCAACCACACATTTATTACCCACATTTCCAACATTTGTACCATTATTGAAAGAAACATAGATCACTAACACCAAATGATGTATATTATCAAAATAATAATTATATTTTACCTATAGCATGTTACCAAATCAGCTAAAATTGAATTAAAGAGAATCTCAATTATTTTAGATGAATTTATAGCAATACAAAATACTCTCTATATGTGCATGACTATAGAAACAATTTAATATCAAAAATTATATTAATTTTTTCACTTTATATAGGTGCATGATTATAGAACCAACCTAATGTACAAAATTATACCAATTTTGGATCATGCATTCTTAGAAAATGTATTTTGTTCTCAAAAGTGTTAGGATATAATAAAACATGGGAAATTATTTCTCACATTGTCATTAGGCATCTATTACATGCCTTAATTTAAAATTAACCCTTTTCAGCAATTAACCATGTTTTTCATTCTCCCTGTTTAGTTCACCTCACTTTTTTTTTTCAAGAATGATATATTCTTCTAACACATCCATCTCCTTAGGTAAAAAATTAACCAAGAAAAAAATAGAAACATGTTCATCCAACATGAAGGGATCAAACAAGCATAATCTATCAACATTAACATTGAAAATAACTTCATATATTTAGGAATTTCCAATCAAAAATCATTTTAACCTATCTAATCTATAATTTAAAATAGACCATGTTGCAAGGGTTTAATATTTTTATAGACCCTTTATGTTTCTCCTCGCTCAAGAAAACCTAAAGCATGTCAACCATTTGAAAATTATGTTTTTGTACATTGCTAATAATGCTTCTTGTACTTGAATTAAGACTCTTTATGTCTCACTTGGATCCATAAATGTATGCGGATCACTTTTTTTATTAAATTTTGAGCTTTAAAAAAAATTGATAATATTTTTTCTAACCCTCTATTTAACTATCTAAAAATAATATGAAGCAATTTTGATGGAATTAAACCAAAACACACATTAAATTGTAAAAAATTGAATAAATAAAGAATAACCCTATTTTAAAAATATTGTATATATACTCATCCAAACCCTTTGGGATACTTTTGACTATAACATCTTTAAGAACTCGACCAATATTATATTCATAACTTCTATATAATCTTTTATTTGTGGATAAAATGCTTTAAACCATTTAAGTTTTGTGTCTATTCCTCCTACAATATGTAGCATAACTTACTCAAAACTATATAATATCTATTATAAACTATTCTCTCTAGGATACCAAAATGTACACATGATTAAATAAAAGTTATGTTTCATTACTCCATGTCATTATCTTCATTATCTTCTTTAAAGTGATCATGACACATCTTACTAAAATAATCAACGATAACAAAAATATAATCAATGTGTTATATTTTTCTTTCAAAGACATCCAAGAAACTCATAAAGATGCTTTTCCAAGGAAATTTGACCATGAGCAATGGTTGGTACAACCCCAAATTCCAATTTTAGGTCTTACACACTACTTAATTGATAATTTTGGAAAAAAATTGTAACATCAACTATTAAACATGGCCAATAAAAATATTACTCTAGGTTACTTAAAATCTTGTCCTCCCAATAATTTCTAACGATAAGTGGTGAATGTTCCTCTTGGAACATTGAAAACTCTATGCACTTTTGTGACACAAATTTTGCCTACTTTATATATGAGTTCTTGTTTAGTGTCTTAATCTTCATGAGACTTAAACCTAGAATGTTTTTTTGTTGGATATAATCTAATATTCCTTGTTGAGATATATATGATCCTCATAATTTATTAAAGACACTTTAGCACAAAAAATCTCCAACTTGGGTAAGTTACTTATCATAGATAAAATATATAATTTAGATAGAATATAATCCACCTTGTTAGTTACATCATTGTTTAATTTCACCTTGAGATGGAATTATTAATGAAATCCCATCCATTTATAATTATTGGACTATTGCATTTTATTTTGTTCTTGTAGTATTGTAAAGGTTTATGGTCTATGTGCACCATGGTCTTTTACCATATGAGGTAATGTTTCAACTTCTTTATAGTAAAAATGAGATCATACATCTCTTTATCAATTATGTTAATATGTCTTAACATTTCATACTAATAAAGGATAGGCATACCTATTTCAAACAACATCATGCCCATAACATAATTACTAGCATCCATCTCTACCTTAAATTTGGTTTTTAGATTAGGTGAAGCAAGAACTGGCATTATAATTATATTTTTTTTCAACTCCTCAAATTCTCTTCTTTGTCTAATACCTCATTGTAACTTCCTTCCTTTAACTATGACTTCATGTAATGGAAAAATGATACATGAAACATCTTTTACAAACATAAAGAGGTATTGGGATACACCTACAAAGCTTTGTGCCTTACTAATGGTAGTAGGATTTGACCAATTGAAAATTGATTCAACCTTAGATAAATATATCCTTGTCTCTCCATCTCCCACCACATGACCAAGGTAAATGAATGATGTCTTGGTATAATCACACTTCTAACAATTCAACAACTTATTTTCCTTCAAAATATAGGACACTTTTTAAATATGAACTAAATTATCTTCATATGACATGTTAAACACCAATATATAATCTAGATAAATAATAACACAATAGTCAATTAATGGTCTCAATGCCTCATTCATGAGATTATTGAAGGTAGTTAGTGCAATGCACAACCCAAACAATAAAATTAGACACTCAAAGAGTCCTTGGCATGTCTTGAATATTGTATTTCAAACATCCTCTTCCTTGACCCTTACTTGATGATATCTATATTTAAGGTCTAAATTTGTAAATTATTTGGCATGTTGTAATTTTATATGATCTTGATATTCAATATATGCAGAAATACCCTTAAGGTAGGGAAACACCATATAATACTCCTTTAGGAAGGAATAACTCCACAATGTCTCTTCAAGGGGACAACCTCCAATATCCTCTTAAAATAGAATACTCAATGCTTACTTGATATCTTTACCATGATGATCATCTCATATATATATATATATATATATATATATATATATATATATATATATATATATATATATATAACCCATGGATAGATAACCTCATAATCCCAATGTAGGCTGACCATTACCCAATGTACTATTTCCACAAGTTACTCTATTATCCTAATATATTGTACCCATATAACTAACTAAGGGAATGTGTGCCACATGTCAGCATCTCCATCAACCCATATACATCAATATATCATATCCCTAGGTACATAGCATTACTTTCCTCTTTGACATGTTTCATCCCCAAAACATAGGAAGAAACCAAATAATGAGTGTTATTCAAATCATTGCACACTTGTCTCCAATCTCGATCATCTAACCATTTATATGTGATCTTGGCAGGTGATATCTCTCCAAGCTTGTGTCTAAAATCCATTGTACTCCTCTGATTTCATTCATGATCATAATTATACTGCTTTGGTGTCCAAGCATAATTATTTCTCTTTTTAGTCTATTTACCATATTCCACTGTCCTACTCTGATTCCAACCATGACCATAGTAGGTATTCTTCCATGCATAGTCATAGTGATTTCCCCATTCATTCCATGTGCCATAGTATTTTTTCTTTGGATTCCATGCATATCCAAAATGATTGGAAATTTGATTTCCTGTATAGATAAAATGATTGTTGTTATGACACTTCCTCACCTGGTTCCATGATTGTTTCCTCTCATGATGATGTGGGTGTCTATATACCTCAACCTTTTCCAATACTTTGACATTATCCACCTTTACTTCTACCTCTTCCACCATTTCCTTCTTTGTCTCTTTAGTAGATGAAGTGTTCATTTGTAGTGTGTCTTTATCTATATCATTTGAATCTTCACCATGATCTTCATCACCTATTTCAATCTCATCCTCATGATCTACCCAGATTATTATTGGTGCCTTTTTCACTATGATATCTTGTAAAGTGATCTTCTTTTTCCTATACCAAAACTTCATGAACCTTTTTTGAACATTAATATTCATTTTTCCCAAAGTCTCTAACCATGGATATCCAAGAACTATATCCACATCATCCATATCCAAAGCATAAAAATATGAATGCAAAACATATTTTTCCATAATGATCTTTAGATCTTCAAATATTGTAATATTCTTACCATCTACTTGAACCTCTTTGATATTCTTTGCTTGAACATGTAGATGCTTGGACACATTTATGTTGATGAAGTTATACTTACTGGTAGGGTTTATGGACATAATAACCCTTTTATTTTGAATGCATCCATGAAATTGAAAATTTGACTCAGATTTCTTTGGAGCCAAATAATTTGAACCTTTATCATCCAATTCTTCTTCTTCTTCTTTTTCTTCTTCTTTTTCTTCATCTACTTCTTCTTCTATTGATTCTTTTACTTCTTCTTCTTCTTATTATTCTGCTAATTCTTCTATTTCTTCTTCTTCTTTTATATTCCAATGATCTAAAAATATCTGTTTCATTTCATTCCATGAAGAAAACCTTTCTGTACAACTCAATTGATCAAATTAATGTAGTGTAGGCCCAAACAAAAAAGGAAGTAATCATCTTTGCCCAAATTTTTTTTTTAAATTATTCTCCAAAAGGAGCCACCATTCTCTAGAATAAATATCATCTTCCCCTGAAAATGTTTGCAACTCTATGATCCATAAAAAAAATTAAGGTTCATGAAACCCTAAAATGTCAAAACTGATCCATAAAATCACAAAAAATCACCTAAAACAATTCAAAAAATTCTGAAATTTTGACTGTGCTTCTCTTATATTTTTTTACATCTCCAGTAAAAATTTTGAATAAAAATTCCCTATATTTTGGAATATATAGCGAAATTATTATAAATGATAAAATAGCAATAACTCCCTCAAAATGAATCAAAAAACCTATATTTTTTACTGTGACTTATTTGAAATATTCTCCATATCCAATAAAAAAATTGTGAAAAAATTAGAAACCAATCAAAAGTTATTTCTAATTCAAAAAATTAGGGTTTCACTCCACATAAATTGCCCAAATCGAAGCTCTGATACTACTTGATATGATCTTGATATTCAATATATGCAGAAATACCCTTAAGGTAGGGAAACACCATATAATACTTCTTTAGGAAGGAATAACTCCACAATGTCTCTTTGAGGGAACAACCTCCAATATCCTCTTACAATAGAAGACTCAATGCTTACTTGTTATCTTTACCATGATAATCATCTCCTCTATATATACATCTATCTAACCCATGGATGGATAACCTCCTAATCCCAATGTAGGATGACCATTACCCAATGTACTATTTTCATAAGTTACTCTATTATCATAATATATTTTACACATATAACTAACTAAGGGAATGTGTGCCACATGTTGGCATCTCCATCAACCCATATACATCAATATATCATATCCCTAGGTACATAGCATAATTAATCCAATAAATCATCTATTTAGGGAAGTAGATACTAATTCTTCACAACCATCTTATTCAATCTATGATATTCTATGTACATCCACCATGTACCATATTTCTTTAGCACTCTGATAATAGATGATCTATATGGAGAAGAAATTGGTGTAATTTCCCCATGATCCAAAAAATGTTTGAGATACTATTTAACTTTATGTACTCGAATAACTCTCTTTATATATACACCTAATTTAGGTAAAGGACATTTTGATAAATATTGGATCTCATATTATACTATTAGTTTTTGTTGCATCCCCTTATATTATACACATACTTATGAGAGAATACTCATCAAATTATTTTAGTGTTATTTTGTTTAATGATAATAGTATCCATCCAACCCCTTTAGCTTATCCCAATTTTTATCCTTTACCTCTCAACATAAGTAAATAAAACTTAATACCATCATTGATCAACCATTTGGCTTTGGATACACATATCATGGAGACTTAATTTTATTCTCATCTACACACAAAGTGTATGGTTTTTCTTCTAAAATCAGCCTATACTAATTAGGCCTTTTAAAATGTGTGGCATCAATGCTTACTTGATATCTTTACCATGATAATCATCTCCTCTATATATACATCTGTCTAACCCATGGATGGATAACCTCCTAATCCCAATGTAGGATGACCATTACCCAATGTACTATTTTCATAAGTTACTCTATTATCATAATATATTTTACACATATAACTAACTAAGGGAATGTGTGCCACATGTCGGCATATACATCAACCCATATACATCAATATATCATATCCCTAGGTACATAGCATAATTAATCCAATAAATCATCTATTTAGGGAAGTAGATACTAATTCTTCACAACCATCTTATTCAATCTATGATATTCTATGTACATCCACCATGTACCATATTTTTTTGGCACTCTGATAATAGATGATCTATATGGAGAAGAAATTGGTGTAATTTCCCCATGATCCAAAAAATGTTTGAGATACTATTTAACTTTATGTACTCGAATAACTCTCTTTATATATACACCTAATTTAGGTAAAGGACATTTTGATAAATATTGGATCTCATATTATACTATTAGTTTTTGTTGCATCCCCTTATATTATACACATACTTATGAGAGAATACTCATCAAATTATTTTAGTGTTATTTTGTTTAATGATAATAGTATCCATCCAACCCCTTTAGCTTATCCCAATTTTTATCCTTTACCTCTCAACATAAGTAAATAAAACTTAATACCATCATTGATCAACCATTTGGCTTTGGATACACATATCATGGAGACTTAATTTTATTCTCATCTACACACAAAGTGTATGGTTTTTCTTCTAAAATCAGCCTATACTAATTAGGCCTTTTAAAATGTGTGGCATCAATGCTTACTTGATATCTTTACCATGATAATCATCTCCTCTATATATACATCTGTCTAACCCATGGATGGATAACCTCCTAATCCCAATGTAGGATGACCATTACCCAATGTACTATTTTCATAAGTTACTCTATTATCATAATATATTTTACACATATAACTAACTAAGGGAATGTGTGCCACATGTCGGCATATACATCAACCCATATACATCAATATATCATATCCCTAGGTACATAGCATAATTAATCCAATAAATCATCTATTTAGGGAAGTAGATACTAATTCTTCACAACCATCTTATTCAATCTATGATATTCTATGTACATCCACCATGTACCATATTTCTTTAGCACTCTGATAATAGATGATATATATGGAGAAGAAATTGGTGTAATTTCCCCATGATCCAAAAAATGTTTGAGATACTATTTAACTTTATGTACTCAAATAACTCTCTTTATATATAGACCTAATTTAGGTAAAGGACATTCTGATAGATATTAGATCTCATATTATACTATTATTTTTTGTTGCATCCCCTTATATTATACAAATACTTATGAGAGAATACTCATCAAATTATTTTAGTGTTATTTTGTTTAATGATAATAGTATCCATCCATCCCCTTTAGCTTATCCCAATTTTTATCCTTTACCTCTCAACATAAGTAAATAAAACTTAATACCATCATTGATCAACCATTTGGCTTTGGATACACATATCATGGAGACTTAATTTTATTCTCATCTACACACAAAGTGTATGGTTTTTCTTCTAAAATCAGCCTATACTAATTAGGCCTTTTAAAATGTGTAGCATCACTAAGGTATAGGTATGGGCTACTAAATATTATTTTGCAAACATTCAATGAAACAAAATCCACTAAAACTTCATCCTTGTAGAGAACACCTATTAAAAACTTAACTCTACATTAATTCTTCACCTTAATTTATACACTATATTTTAAGAAACCTAATGCAAAAGGTTGTGGTTGGTTCACTACTTGTAATCTCAATTCATTTACCAGATTTTGAAGTATTAAATTAGCATACAAACATGTATCAAAAGGAAAGTATTAATTTTTTTGTCCCTAGTGCATATTTTTATTTGAAATATATTATTCATATCCTCTTACTCTTTTTATTTTGAGCACTCATCCTCCGTGCACATTTATTTATGCAAAACACAATATATCCTATCATGCAAGTTAAAATCACTTCGAACCTATATCCCCTTGTTCATCATTGTCATGTTAGCATCCTTCTTTATATTTATCAAAGATGGCTTCAAATCCAAGTGTAACTTTCAACATTTCTCTTCCACATTTACTTATTTTCCATAATGGTCACAATTTTCTTTCCTCTTACACTTGTATTTAACCATTTGTACTAATGTATTGTCCTTTTTTATTTTCCTTGCCTTTCTACCTATTGTTCTAACCTAGTTATTTTTTTCTTCCTTCTCTCTATTTTTATTTCTAAATGAAGATGAATTTTACTTTTCCATTTGTACATGATGGGCCTAAACACATGCCTCTTCTATGTCTTGAGGCTTCATCATAATTATTGGTGTTTTAATATGTATGAAAAAACCACCTATATACTTCATCAACATATCTTTTTCCATGACATCTCTACCCAACTGAACTAACCTCTTCTGGAACTCACTCGTATACTCTTTTACATTGTCCCTAATGTTTCTAAAAGTAATTCAATTGAATAACTCTATCCTCTTTATAACATAATGGATAAAAAAATATCTAGCTTCTTGAAGTCCTCCCACATCATGATGGGATAAAATTTATGATATTCAATGTATAATGCATCCTTCTCATACCATGTGAGAGGATGGCCATATAACATAAGCCTAAAGAATGAAATTTAATCATGAGGAGTTAGAATATGAAGATAAAAGTACACCTCCATTTGAGATATCCACTTATTTAACTTCTCAACACTAATAGCTCTATCATAAAGTTGTATTTTAATCTTCACTTCAGCCTTGAATACAGTCCACATAGATAATTATCCTTCATTTGATTTAGTCCTCTACACATGATCTTATTCCTATGGTTTAGATGTTATTCTCATTTTATCAGTCAATGCTTACATAAATCTCTCAATTTATCTATCTTCCCCACCAAGATGTAAATCCTAACATATTCTTTGAGTCTCATGAAATAAACACCTTCTTCTTGTCCTTATCTTTCAATAAATATTATAACCCTATTCCTTTATCTTATTTTGACCTTAATTTCATAAAGAACCATTTTTTTTATTACCTATTGACATTTTTAATGGCATAAATTTTCCAAACACTAATTATAAATCAAATAATTAAGAATCTGATACCACTTGATCCGTTTATAATTACATCACTAACCCTAATGATTCACCAACTATGGATTTGTATGCTAACTTTTCCTATTGAATTATTAGCTTGAACTTTTACCAGATTAAATTATCTATAAGAATAAATAATCTAAATATCAAGAAGGAAAATGATAAATAATAGAGCACAAACATAGAAGACAATTCATGTGACACAAAATTTCCTCTAGTAAAAACCAAAAACCAGTGAAAAAATATAAGGGTATGCCTTCAGCAACCCATCACTATCAAGTGGCATTACTTGGAGTAAATTTAAATTAAAATTATCTTTTGAGTATTTCAATTTATGTTTCACACTCCTCTACCTCCACTCTTCTCCAATCCGCAATAACTCTTATCCACCTTTTGTTGAGGCCAACATACCCCCATTTTTTTTTGAGAATTGGGACCTTTGAGAAACCCTAAAGATTAAACATGAAAGCATGACATGTTAAGATTATTTGTAGAATTTAAATATCATCCATTTTTCCAAAATAGATATTATTTATTATTTTTTTCTTTAATTTTGGCTAACAATGCTAATAAATGGTCTTTATTGTTTTTAGTTATAGGTTCCATGGTGTTTGTTCTTGAGAAATTCATGTTCTAAAACCCTCAATTCAAGTTTGAATACTGGTAGGAACCAATTGGTGGGAACCTTTTAAAAATCAATTTTAGACCTAAGTATAAAGTTCATGTTTAACCTTAGTCATGTTTTTAACATGACTAAAACATAGCCTAAAATGTTTGGTCCCCTTTGTTATTTCCCACTTTAAAGTTCCTTGTGTGGGAGGGAAATATTAATTTTGTAGGGTCCTTTTAAAATTTACTAACTTGGTCCCTTTAAAATATCCCTTAACCTAAAATTTTAATCCTAAGGCCCCATTGTATTTATTGATACAAGCAAGACTTTAGTCTTAACAGCTTAGCCTAAGCACTAGTTCCCTGAGTCCAATTATATGTTAAAAACCTTACCCTAACATCTGAATCCTAAGGCCCCATTGTATTTATTAACACAAATGAGACCTTAGACTTAACATCTTAGCCTAATTATTTTTATATCACTATGGGTCTTAACATAACTTCCTTGCATCTCATAAATCTGACGATCTTCACTTTATCATGATATTTGATCCAATAGATTGAGAAAAGCTTTAGCATAAACTTAAAAGACATGAAACTCAGATGATCTAATGGCCCATACTTCCTTGTGGCCTTTCAATCAGATGGTGTAAGGAAATCTTGACATAATCCCACACATGACCACTTGGACCAATCGTTCAAGCTCCTAGATCATGATCATTAGCTCTCATTTCATTGTGAAGACACGATCAAATGGAGAGAAGCACAATTGAAATGTCAAAGGATTACAAAAGGATAAAATGATAGATGCATGACACCCTTAAATTCGATGATGAAAATCAAATGGTCCCACCTATAAAAAATAACCAATCATGAACAAGCTCCTGGATCATGATCCTACAGCTCTCACTTTGTCATGGATCTTGATTCGATGGAGCGCATTAGGTCCAAGATCCTAGAAAGCCCCATCGAGGTGCCAAGTGGAATTATCTCATTGGGTCATAATAATTTAACAAGTTTAAATTTGATGCTCATGTGATCATCATTTGGCATCTGTGAGGATGTATTTGACACTCATTCGACTATCAACTTTAGGCCCATTAAATTAAAAGTTTCACTAGATTAAAATTGACATTAATGAGACCATCATTTGATGTCTATGAGGACATATTTTATGTCCTTGAGAACATCAAATTTAAGTTAATGAATTATCCTACTCAGGATCAAAATGCACTCCAAAATGTTGCTAGGAAGCTCATGAATTACCATTTGGAGTAGTAGAAGCCCTCGAAAGATACTCAAACATCAGAAACCTTCAATCTACAAATATGGAGATGGTCTTATGGTCTAAATTTATGTAAAAATGAACCTAATAAAAGTCTATAATGTAAGGTCCCCATTGCATTTTTGTACAATGAACCTTAAACTATAGACTTATCCTAAATCTTATTTTAGAAAGTCTTTATAATGTAGAATTTAGACCAAATGCTTATAACCAAAGGTTTTAATGTGTTTATTAATGTAATGAAACCCTATTTTAATGTTGGACCATTATAGCATGTTTATCCCTTTGAGAATATTTTATAAGGCTTGGAATAAATATTTTAGACCAGTGCATGCATTGTGTTTATTAAACACAATGTAAACATTGGCTTAAAACATTTAGCCATGGTCCCCATTATATTATTCCAAAAACTTAGATGTAAATAAATTAGCCTAAGGTTTGATTCTGATTAATAAACATGTAATAAACCTTATTATAAAGAATACAAACCTAAATCCTAGTTTAATAATGTCCTACATTAAAGCTGGTGCATCTTTTTAGATTGATGGCTCATGCTTTATCATTGGAGGATGATCTAACAGTGCAAAGACCCTGAAGAATTTTCAATGAAGCCCTGAGATCCCATGAGCTCGATGTGTGGTAGAAGCACATTCAATATAGAATTTATAGATGATCCAATGGTTCATACTTTATCATGCTCCACAATCTAACATCATGAAAGCCCTGATGACTTTTCAAAGGAAATCAGAGGCCCCATAGAGATGCCAAATGGTGTAACCATAGGGCACTGATTCCAAAGAGCCAATTAAATGGCAAGAGCTTAGATTAAAATCAATGGCTCATGATAATCCAAGATTTTAATCCAAAAAATTGAAATAAATAAGGCATTTTTAAATGCCAATGGCTAGTGTTCAAAGGCATTTATGAAAAATCTTGGGAAATGTCCAAACCAATGCCACATAGGTAGCATGTAAGCAACAAAGACAAAATAAGATATCTTATGAGCTCAAAAATGTGAAGGTATAAAGGCAAAGGTCCAATTCAAATCCAAATCATGTATGAGCCAGAGTCTAGATATATCCTACCATTAAAGCTCTAAATCCCTAAACCCTACATAAAAGCAACCCAAGTGAACTCAATTGGTTACAATTCAATCCAAAGAGAGCTTTATTATGTTTTTAAGCATAAGAAGAGCTACTATAGAGACCAATTTAAATTATGGTGTGATTAATTTGCAAAATCAAAAACCATGGTAGCCCATAGGTAATATCTAAAAGAGGAGATTGAGCTCTACTTATTGATAGATAATGAGGGGAAAATCTTCAAGGACACTGAATTAGATGTTGCAGCCCTAAATTCCCTAGGAATTAGGAATTGGTCTAAACTCTTCTTCATGGTGGAGGAGTTGAAGCCCATCATAAGGGAGGAAAATAAAATTTCCATAGTGAGTTGGAGGCATTATGACTTGGTCGATGTTCAGATGGATGGCCTTCACTATGCCACTACAAAGCCTAAGGTACTGCATTGTATAAACATCCTTTCTCCTATCTTTATTAATTTTAGGGTAGATAATGATTGGATCATCAGGGAGGGGAATTCTAAAAGGTTAGCTTAAATTTACCCTATATCTTTTGAAAAGTATTATAAATTCCCAATTCCTAACATAGACTTTTCCAAAATAAAAGAATGAACCACCAAACATGACCTAGACACTGTCCTTAGAGCCTAGTTATACTAAGGACCCCATATCTTCAGGTAATTTGAGGGTAAGATCCTAATAGTCTAATTCAGGGAAGGCATCAAATTAATAATGACCTTATTAAACCAAGCCTTTGGAGTCCCTTCAACCACATATGTAAACAAAATATAGGTCCCCTATTGATCCAGACAACAATTCAGGTGACAATTCAGGTGACGGGTCTACCCTAATTGATGATGAAACTTCTGAGAGCCATAACTTTTGCACCATAGCTCCAATTGACTCGCCACTTGAACCATTGGAAAGATAAGAAAGAGGATAACGTGGTGAGATTGAATAAATCTCTTATTAATGAATTTTGACCTTATAAAACCTAATGAAAGTGCCCCAAATTTTAGTTTTATTAGTGTAGTCTAAAAATAGTAAGTTTCTAAAAATAGTAATTCCTAAAATTCTATATTGTTGTAAATCATGGAAGTCAAACCAATTCATATCCCTCAAGATTGGTGACCTTCCAAATCCTCCCCATACCTTCAAAACATGTATAAATTAAGATGTAACCCGAAATGGAAATCAAACATCTCTTCTCAGAGATAAGCATATGTTTGGGTCTGCAAATTTTATCAATAAAACATCACTTCTCAGAGATAGCATTATTTGAATTGTCTTGTTATGGTTTCTTGAATTATATTTCAACCAAATATTTCAAGGTTTGGATTACTGGTATTAAAGTGGTTTGTCTTTAGAGTGCATGATCTCGAGGATGAGGTCAGATTATAGGAAGCCTGGGTGGAAAATAAAATCAGTAGATTATCCATCTATTCACTCCAAATGACTTCAAATGGAAGACAACACTGAGACATCTGATACTTTCAAGGAAATGGTAAATGAATCCCTCTAATAGTAGCAATCTTAGATGCTACAACAATTTGCTACAAATTTTCTAACAAATCTTGATGGGAAATTCTGGCTCCTCATCCACACTCCCACATCCTTTCAGTACCCCAACACCTTTCAAGGTTCAGGTGAATTTTGATATACATACATTTGAAGGAAAAATCAATGATGATGTAGTAGAAAATTTGTTGGATCAATTTTCATCTTATTTTTTTGTAAATAAATTTAGTGATAAAGAGAAGATCACTTTTGCTCTTTTGAAAGCATCATTACCTGTCAAAAATTGGTGGGAAGTGTACAAAAAGAGATTCAGTGTAGATGATATTAGCCTTGAGATGGAACCTACTTGGGATGATTTCATAGAAGCTATAAAAGAAGAATACTACCCCATTAGAGCATATGACGATCTGTATATAGAGTGGCAACAAATTTTCCAAGGTAAGGAACAATTTGTTCAAGATTACACTGACATTTTTCATTCTCTATCTATGATATTAGGCATCCAAGAAAGTGAGAAACACAAGGTTCTCAAATACCATGGTGGAATACAATGGTACATATGGGGAGAAATGGAACTCTTCAATTTGGAAACCTTTGGTGAAGCATACAAGTTCACAGTAAATATTGAGCAGAAGCATGGAAGAGTGAATACGAAGAATCATCCTTCAAAATGGAAAAGTGACAAAGAAGGTCAAACAGAAGGCCAAAATTGGAATCAAAAGGAAGAAAAGATTGGGAAGTGGTGTGATTATCACAAATCTAGAACTCACTCCAAAGAAGAATGTTGAGCCATCAAGTCCCTAATTTCTGAGTCACAATCCTCAACATCCACTACTCTACCTCATATAGACCCTGTAATTGAAGAGGTTGAAGAAGAGATTATAGATGTTGAGCCCAAAGCCATTGTTGCTTCATCACAGAACTATGAGGAGAGGCTATATGACAAGGAAAGGTTGTTTCACTCTAAATTATGGGTGAAAGGTAAGCCTCTGCATTTCATTCTTGATAGTGGAAGTTAAAAGAATTTAATCTTTGCTAATATTGTGAAAATCCTAAATCTATCCATGAATCCTCACCCAAAACCATATAGTATTGGATAGTTGAGTCTAGGGAGAAACCTCCATGTCACCCACCAATGTCTTCTCTCATATGCAATAAAACCTTTCCAAGATGAGGTCTTATTTGATGTGGTCAATCTAGATGTTTGTGATGTGCTCTTTGGTTAGCCATTCATGTATGATTGACATGGCATATATGAATCAAGAACTTGAAGGATTACTCTCACTCTTGGAACACGGTGCTATAGGGTACTAGAGGTACCACCTTCTACATCTCTCTAATTAGTGCCAAGAAATCTATTCTCATGGTGGTCAAGCCACAATAATCCAAAAGGGCCAATGTTTCAGCCCTAACTACATAAAAAATACAACAACAAAATCAAATAGATACCAATCTGAAGAAGTTCACAACCTTCCATCCATAGACTGATGGTCAGACAAAAATGGTGAATAATTGAGCCTTGCATAGTTTCATAAATCATAGTCCATTCCAAGTTTGCATCAGGAATCAAATAAAATTACAAATGCCACACTTGATGACAAATATTGATGCAATGGGGAACATTTCTTCTCAAGGAGGGAGGAATGATCTAGACAATAATTCAGGTGATGGGTCTACCCCAATTGATGACAAAACTTCTAGGAGCCATAACTTTTGCACCATATCTCCAATTGACTCATCATTTGAACCATTGAAAAGCTAAGAAAGAGGAGAACATTGTGAGATGGTATGGATCTTTTCTAAATGAATTTTGACCCCTAAAAATCCAATGGGAGTTCCCTAAATTTCAATTTTAGTATTGCAGTCTAAAAATTGTAAGTTTTTAAAAATAGTAATTCCTTGAATTTTGTATTGTTTTAGATCATGGAAGTCGAACCAATTCATCTCCCTCAAGAATGGTGACCTTCCACATCCTCCCCTTACCTTCAAAACATGCATAAATGAAGATGTAACCTAAAATGGAAATCAGACATCTCTTCTCAGAGATAAACATATGTTTGGGTCTATAAATTTTATCAATAAAACATCTCTTCTCAGAGATAGCATTATTTGAATTGTCTTGTTCTAGTTTCTTGAATTATATTTCAACCAAATCTTTCAAGTTTTGGATCACCTATGTGCATTTCATGGTGGAGGAAAAGCTCACCCCTCCAATTGGAGATTTGATCAGTGTCTTCTTGGCCAAGCAATTCGTTGCCATCAAAAGGAAGATAGCTAATTAATTTTATATGATGTCATACCTAATGGATGACCTAATTGCCTTTACCAACTCCCAAAGGATTAGGAATTGGTCTCTTGAGGGTAAAACTACCATTTTCCACCATTACTCCAAATTACACATCTTCAAGTATAGGAACTATATGCAATTTATTTATTATTATGTCTACCTATCCATAGTGGAGGCTATTATAATTGTTCCCATGCCTAGATTCCATCCAATGATCAAGAAGTATGCTGAAATGATGGGTGACATCTGGTTTTATCCTAATTGTATAGTCATCAGGATTGAGGGGATCATATCCTAGCCTTATAGATTGCTAGTGTATGTTCCTAGAAAGTTGGCTAAGCAAGAAATTTCCTCCCAGCTCATCCATGGCATTGATGTAATTTTCAAAGAGAAGAGGAAGGGTCTTCTCCACCCCTTCCCTCTAACTATTGGAAGGACTATACTACAAGATTGGAAATAGGTTGATACCATGGCCAAACACAGGGACTCATTTGGGTTTCAACTTGATGAACTCAAAATATGGGACCCCAATAACATAATAAGTAATTATTTGAGGGAGAAGAAGTTACCCAAGCCTAAATACATGCATCATCTTAGTGTTTATGACACCATTTACATTAAGGCCAAGAATTATGAATAGGTGTTAGCCAGGATCAAAGGACACAACATCAAACTTGAACACAAATTGACAAAGGATGACAAGCCATCTGGAGAGGCATTGTAGATGCATCCTCTCAAATATCACTTACTTCTTAGACCATCTAAGACAACCTAGGAATAGCCCCAAGAAGAGTAGCCATAGCCTCAAAGGAAGATTATGCAAGAACAAGGTGACCAAGGTCATGGTAAAGAGAAATTGGAAGAGGTGAAATTGGAAGAGAGACATGAAGAGGGGCCTTCATCTTCAACACTATCTCAAATATCACCTTCCCCTATTGAACACATAGATATGATTGCCTTAGATCCAAATGAGACACTTGAGGGTGCTCTCAAGGAACTTGCAGAGGCACATGACATAGAAGGAAAAAGGGAGAAGATCGAATAAGCTCAAGACCAAGTAGGAGAGTTTGAATAAGATAAAGGGAAAGAGATTTATCTTGATGTGGTCCCATTGGCCCCTAAAGAGAAGAGGAAGGCATAAATGACATTTTTCCCTCTTAGACCCAAATGACCAAGGTTGACTCTCACACATACAACTAGTGAGATCAACCTATTTAGTGATGAATTCCTCATTCATTGACCAATCATTCATGACTAGTTTATTTATGAAAAATTTTAAATATCCATTCTCTCTCCCATTCATGGGCCATGACAAAGGTTTCCAATGTTGAATTACATAATGACATCAAGCCATGGATTAGAGATATGGTAAATAAATAGGAAGCAAGAAGAATTATGGTCACTCTTGGACTAGAGGGTAAGAAAATAGATTCTCCAAGAGCATCAAGTAGCATAATTATAGAGATCCCAGAGCCTCTAAAAATCATAGGTTCATCTACCACTATCCAATTTAATCCAGAGATAGCTAGATTAGAAAGGGTCACCACTAATACAACTATGGTGGGAGATGAGGAATTAGCCTTCTAAAAGGTAGAGCCCTTTATAGGCTTAACCCTAGTGGGAGGTCAATAGCTTGGTGAGGCCACTATACATGAAGAGGATGTTGAGAGATTTATTGAGGCTTAATCATCTCAAGAAAAGGCTAGGGTCCAAGGGATGAAACAGAGGATTCAAAACATGGAAAGACAAAAGGAAAATCTAGAAACCCAAGCCATTTTATCAGTCCCTAACACCATGATGGACATGCTCAAGGCCCATTATTTGATATGTTCAACTATTTGAGTTCAATAAAGATAAGGAAGGATGTCCTAAGCTAGTAGGGTGAAACAACCAAGGAGTTAATAACATAATGGCAAAATCTAAAGACCCAAGTTATGGATCTCATTGACATTATGATTAGGAATAAGATTCTTAAGTTCAGGATTATTAGCTTAGCACATTTGAACAACATACAAGGAATAATAGTAGTTAAGGTCTAAGGTTTAAGCACTTGGATAAATAATTTAAACAAGATTTTGACAGATGATAAAGGATTAATAATTAGAATTAAGTAGATCCTAGGAACCATGTTGGAAAATCCTACTAAGACCACTACCCTTAGAATCATCAATGATGATTAATTCAAACACATGGTCACTTCAGTCATGCAGTTAATTAGAAGCAAAATCCAAGGCCAGTCTGGTAGGGATAATAGGAGAATTTTATACATGATTTTCACAATCGAAGAGAAAATTACAAAGGTAATGAGCATAAAGGAAGCCATGGCTAGGGATGACAGGGACTTAGATGACTTAACTGATCAAGAATAGGTATGACTAATGAATCTAGTTGTGGCTATGAAGCTCATCAAAGACCAACATTATAAGGAAATAAAACTTATACAAAATCAACAAGGAGACCCTTCAACAATGGGCCCACCTAGTAGCTAATATTCCTTTTGTTAAAGGCATTGTAATATCTAGGATAGGAATATTATTTTATAAGACATATGTTAGTCTATTATCATATTGCCCCTAGGTCAGTCTAATTGTGAAGAACAAGTGTATTTTAAGACTTTTAAGGACAATTGTCCTTATCTTTTGTATACCTGTATATTGTAATTGATTGATGCACTGCCTTATCTTTTTATAAAAGGTATGTATCACCATCTTTTAAAGGGAGATAATTTTTTAGCAAAGTTTGTACACTTGAAGTAATTAATATAATAAAGGAGTTTTGAAAAGATTGTCCATATTTGATATGGCAATTACTAAGATAGCTTTTCTCTCAATTACTAGTTTTATGTCTTGAATTTGAATAGTTTTTTTTGAATTCTAGGTTGCATTTTCTAATCACATGGTTTCTAATCTGTGCATATGCTAGATTACTTGGAGGATCTTAATTTTTGCTTCATTTAATTTTTCTCTATATCCATATGTGCAAATATTATTTGACTATAGTAGTAAATATTTAAAAGTAGACCTGGTTGTTACTTGTAAATCTTCACATTATCCTTTGAAGTTTGCCTAGTATATAGTGAAATTTGAGCTCAAGATATGTTGCATTATATATTGGTTGAATGTATACTTAGTTGTAATTGATTCTTTGTCATGATATTTGAAACTAAAATTGGAAATCACTCATTTCTTTTTTGCCTTACCCTTCTCTTTGCTCTTTTTTACACCAGACCACTTTAGTTTAAGCTTCATTATGAATATCCACTTCGATTAGTTTGTAGCTTAAATCTGGGTCATAATTCACTAAGCATTAACATAATTTTTTTTGCAATTCACAAAGAACAGATCATGATGGCTCCCAACCATCACTCATTATAAATTTGTGGAACAATAATGCATATCTTTACCACTATTTCACCATAGGTGACATCAAGTTGCCACAACTTGATAAACATGCTTTGAATTCCTTGAATTCTAAAATTAGAAGTGTTCTTTGAACACTAAAAAAACTTGTGGTACACTTAGAGGCATCAAAACCTTCTTCAATTCATGATTCAAAATGAGTGTCTTTCCCTAAGCAACCTTTCAATGTTCCACCTAAAATGATTCAAAAGAATTATCTTTATCCCTTCTTTGGTGACACAACATAATGGTATATTAATGATTTCTTTGAATGGGGAAGGATACACATTTTCAAGTGTCCAATTGCCTATCTATGTCACCCCCAATCATCCTTTCTAGCATAATGGTTGCCAATGATGATTATAAATGGTATCTGCCATATGAAAGGCTAACAGTTATGGCTTGCAACAATTACATAGCCTGCATGTCATCATAATTGTCTACTACCCAAAAATGATGTGATGTCAATGTATAAAACGATGGATTCAACTCCTAAAGTCACAATATTGTCTCATTAATAATCTTCTTCCTCCACATCCTCTAGCATATGGAACCAACTAGATTTATCTAGAAAAAATCATATGAATAAAATATTTAGCTCCTAGACTCCATGACATTGTTTTGAACCACCACCAAGACATCCACATACCCAAACTCCAACCACACATTCACTTCCCACATTTCCATCATTTGAACTATTACTAAAAGTAACATAGAACACCTACACCAAAAATATAAACATAAGACTAAGTTTGTTTGACCTGTAACATGTTACCAAATCAGCTAAAAATGTATCAAATAGGTTCCCCTTTGCTACAAGTACACTTAAAGCAATATAAAATACTCCTCAAGTCATCCGAACATGTATGCTGTCATAATACAATATACCTTCAAATATTTAAAAAATACAAGGCATTACTTTAGACTCATGATAGAATAAAATAATGGATGACTTGGTGTTTATTTATAGATAAAACAATATTTTTTATAATTGTATATTTGAAGGTATTAAATAAAATTATTAAATAGGTATTTAAAGGGCTTTGTACCTTGGTGGATGGATATAAGCCACCATCATCCTCACTAATTATACTACAGTCCTTTCAATTGTATATTGTATTTCACCTATAAGGATTTCAAAAATATATGATTGAAATAAAAGATGAAATATTTAATCATTTATTTTTTAAATGTTAATCTCAATAAAACTTAGGATATGGCCTAAAGAAAATTTTAAAAAAATATATATATTAAGACATTATAAATAAAACCAATCAAAAGATTTTAAATGATTGCTAAGAATTGTAGGAATTGAATCTATAAAAATTTTATGGAACCAAAACAAATATAATGCATATCATGTATGTCAAAAATATTTATATTTTTGAAGACAAATTAAAATTGCTTATCAATATAAGCTATCGAAGACCATTGAATAAAAAAAAAGTAAAAATATGCAATATAGAAGGGAAGATAATTTACCATCTTTCAAGGATGAAAAAAGATAATTACCTTATTTAAACTATAATCAAAATAAAAACTTTTTACACTTCCTACTTTGTTTGACCTTAAAAAATTTATTAACTAAAAAATTCTTATATAATTAAAATTTTATTTTAACCCATTAAAAAATAAAAACATTTTTTATAAAAACATTAAATAATTAATCACCAATTTACAATTATTAATCTAATTTCTTTTACAATAAATTAATTTAAATTATATTCTCCTCTCTACTTAAATACACCAAACAAACAATAATAATAATAATAATACAATAAAATCTTATATTATATAATTAAATAAAATTATATGTTTCGTAATTCTAAACCCTTATGTTAAAAGCCTTAAACTACTACTCCCCTTCCCATATACCAATACTAACATCATATCTCTGAAAAGTAACTTTTCTTCTCCAATTATTGATCAAACTTACAATATATAAATCCCAATGGACCATAAAATTTTGTGCCATGTGGTCTAACTTTTGAAAAGTTTACTAAGAAACAACACTAGGGAATATTTTTCTTAGTGCTCAACATGTGGCCACACCACTAGGGTTTCCTACTTAGTGCTCCACATCACCACTAGGATTTCTTACCAAAGTAGGCTATGGACCATTGTTTTTGTTCTCACACGTAACTTTCGTGTTGTTACAACTAACTCACTAGTGTAGTTTTGATTCCCATGATTTCAACATGTGACTCTGATGACTTTGATGTTGTTACAAGTGTGCCCATGATTCCCATGATTTCTAACATGCCACTTCTCCATTGTGAGGTGTTTTCAAACATTTACTTGATTAATGTTTGATTTTTTATTAAAATAAATATTTTAAATTTTAAAAAAATTGTAGTTTAATTGTACAAATGATGGTAAAATGATTAAAGTTTGTCAATAAATTTTATTTATTAGAATTATATATTCAAAAAATTAATTTGTTATTTTCATATATTTTTTCTTAAAATAAATTGTAAAATATGATTTAAAATAATAATTAAAAAAAAAAAAATACATTTTTTTTTAATATTTTATTTTTTATATTATAAATTGTGATTTTTAAATTTTTAAAATAAAATTCAATTTAAATTTTAAATAAATTTAATTGATATATATACCCATCAATATTTAACACTAAACTTTAAAAAACAATTCATGTACCCCTAAATCTATAAATTATTATTTAACTCGAAATATTTATCCTCCCATAAATTTTTTTAAAAAAAACATTCAATACTTTAGATTAGACATTTAACATCACCACACAAATTAACATGATATTCGCTATAACAAGGAAAAAGAAAGCATGGTGCACATTATTAAAAACATAAAGTCTTATAATTCCACATTCCATGGTTCACACTAAAATTGCTACGTGAGACTATTTTCAATTGCGGGAAATACAACTTTCGATTTGTAATTTGCCATAGATTTGTGCATTGAAAGTTGGAGTGATTATTATGATGATTGTTCTTAAACATTATAGTAAATATTGCCTCTAGTTCAAATATTAAATTTAAAATTTCAATTCGTTTTCTATTTGATATTAATTGTTTTCTTCCCATTGTTTTTATTAAACTAAAATAAATGGGTTAATATTTTACTAGAGTTAACGATCTAATTTGGAATATAAATAGAAGGTTAATATCTCTTATAAGTCACATACAACTACCATTAGCCTCATTAGCATCACTAACAACTCTCATTAGTTTGATATATTATAATAAAATTTACACTGGAATAAAGATAGACACAACCAAACTTCTTAACCGATACACCCACATCTCATCAACCTTCTATTCTCTAATATAGTACATTCAAGTTCTTTTACAAATTTTCTAAGTAGAAAAAGATTGAGTGATTGAACAAATAAACTTTATAAAATAAATAAATATTTTAAATAAAAATAAAAATATGTAACATTTTAACATTATAAGTTTAAGATGTTCATTTATTGTTTGTATTTATAATTTATATAATTTTAGAATGTTTCGTGTATATAAAATTGAGAATTCCAACCTGACACTATAATTTCAACATAAAATGTAGCCACTAAATTCTTTAATATCGTTAATAATAGTATAATCTTTTTTTTATTTATGATATTCACCACTCTTATTGTTTAAGATAAAATGATGTAACATATACAACTACAATAAACTTTTGAAGCAATTTTTCTGTATGTATTTTAAATTTATAGCCATAAACTTAGTATCTATGAGTTTATTGACATTGTTGCTAGCTTTTTTATTGATTGAATATAAACATCTTAATTAAAGTGCGCTTAATACTAAAGTATGAAGATTTTTTTATTTTTATTTTTAATTTCTAAAAATATATATTTAATTGATTTTACTATTTCTAACAGACTAAGCTAAAGCCTTCTCAAAGACCTTGGTTTACTATAGATATTCCAAGTGACTCGGTGAAACCCTTGATTACCTTCAAATTGAGGTCATAAAAAATCTATTAAAAAAAATTCCAAAATGGTATAGATAACCTTAGAGGGAGCCCACAAGAGGAATAATAAACATGAGTAGAAGCTAACACCTTAAAACAAATTTCAAATTTTAATAATGAAAGTGGTTTGGAGATTTGTAGTCAATATTTATTCCAACCTTTTAAACCACATACTATCAAAAATCAAAGGGTGTAGATTGAAAGGCAAAGGGAATGCCCATAAACATAAACCAATCCCAAGGATATATTCAATTTTAGATATACTAAAGTAACCAAACAGGTAAGGGGGAGAAGGATTATTTGTAGCATCGGGGTTTTATCCATTGAATGGAGGAGACATAGGTTAAACAAAACACTTCCAAACATTCAATAGCATATGGATTGCTCCTCTTCAGCCAATGTAAGAAATAAATCATCTGCAAAGTGTCCATTAACAATTTGAATTTGAATTTGGGGGAGAGAGATACCCTTGACTATAACTTTGGAGGAATAACTAGTTAAAAGGTAGCTGAAACCTTCTACAGCGAAACATAGAGGAGGGAGCTAGAGGATGACCTTGATAGATCAAAAAAGTGGCTAGACTGGGGAGATTGAACCCTTATTAATGTTAATATAGGCACCAACATCCTGTAAAAGCATTTGAACTATACTAACAAACCTAGGTCCAAACCCTAAGGATTGAAGCATAACCAAAATGAAAAGCCATTTTATCATAGGATTTTTTGAAGTCAATTTTGAGAAACAAACCGTTTGATCAAGACCTTCGGACCCATTTCATCCCTTCCCAAACTATAATAATGTTGTCAAGGATATATCTATTGAAAAAATCCAATCTCTCAGGGAAAATAATTAGATTAAGAAGATATCTAATCCTAAGATCAAGAGTTGCAGCAATAATCTTGTAGGAGATCTTAATAAAAGTAATTGGTCACTAACTATTTATGATCTACAAATCTTTGAGTTTGGGGATGAACTTGATATTACCTTGATTAATGATTTTACCAAAGGAATGGGTTGGAACAACTTCAACATAAATTCAATTCAAATATGGACCCATTGTGTCCTAAAGAGAGTGATATAACTCATAAGGAAATCCATCAATACTTTGGGCCTTCTCAACAACCATTTGCATAACTTATGAATATCCTCCATAAAAATAATTTAAATACATGCCACTCGTTATCCCTCTATTAATATGTAAGAAACCACTTGAATACACTTGTTGAGAGTAAGCTCCCACTCGAGAGTGGATGGTTGAGATACAAACACACCGTGATAGAAAATCATAAAGGCTCGTAGAATGCTAGGAAGATGTGTAAGCAAAGAGCTAGCTTCACAGATGGAGTTCATGCTATCAACTACTTGCCTAGAATTATATATATATATATATATATATATATATATATATATATATATATATATATATATATATATATATATATATATATATATTCGAAGCTCTATCCGTAATTTTTAACAAGTGAACACGAGCATGGATATGAGTTACGTAAACTCAATAATGTTATTCTACTTTGATATTGTGTCTCCATAAGGTAGCTTGATTTTACATATCAACATTGAAGGGTGAGAGCTCTAAATTTTGTGAGATGTGGTTGAATTCACAATGTGAGGCTATTTATCTCTATGCCTAAAAGAAACAATGTATTAGCCATAGATATGAAGAAAGACCACAATCTTTTTGGTGGCACATTACCATCATTCAATCCAACCAAATGCTATAGAGGGTCGAGGAAGAAGATTCAAAGTTATAATTATGAGTTTCTTAGTCTAGGAGTGTGCAGGTATGCAGTTTTAAAATAAAATATATATTTGGCATTCTTGATTTGAGGAAGAGACCATTCATTTTAAAATTTGATGGGAGGGTGGTTTGAAACCAAGGCATCTAAAATTTTTACCATATGGAGGTCAAAACTATAGATAAGAGATAAAATATTGTTTTCAATAATAATAAACAATCCAAGAATTTTACCACTTTGTTCCATGCTTGCCATAGTGTAAACCAATTGAACCAAGGTGAGGTGGTAGGAAGGTGATGGTGGTGATTGGGATAGAATTAAAAACATTTTTTTCACATGTAAGACCATGTCTCTCTTTCACAAGTGCACCATATCATGGGGAATACCCCCTCATCCTCAAGAGATTTAATCATTTGAAATTCATCAAATAGGATCGAGTTGGCATCTGATAATGAGTCAGAGAGCTAATGCCATAAAACTAACCTTTCCATTACATCTTTAAAGGCATAGATTATGGTAATACCAAGAGAGTGACCATTAAAATTGAAGAGGGTCCACACAACCTGATGAGTGGGGTTTGAAACCCAAGAGATGATATTGGGTGAAGTGGATTGGGAAATTAATGTAGCCACACTCTACATCTATTCTCATGAGTAAACGACTCCTTATCAAATCATTTTGATAATGGAGGAGAGAGAAATGTCAAAAGTCTTAACTTCTTATAGGAAAATAATTTTCATGTTAATAGAAAACTAAAACATATCCCTTAAAATTTATTTTTGTGTCATCTTAGTAATTACCCTAGTGGATTAACCAATAGTGGCTCCAATGTCAATCCTCGATCCATTCTCATGGCCTAGAATGATTATGGAGACACTTCTCTAGTCTATATTGATCCAAAGGGATTTTCACCATGAGACAAGATTGAAGATTACTATTGTTTCTCAACTAGTTATGTGCTAACAGAGACAAAATCTTCACAATGGTTAGCACTAATGTGATAATTACTAAAATCCAATTCCAACACTACTATACAAATCTTATAGTGTTAAAATTATATCCCATAGATTGATAGTAATTACAATTGGTGATGCCATAATGAAATTATCATATCTGATGATGCATACATGGAAAAATTTTAGTTTCCATAATGACTTTCAAATATCTTGACATGTCAAATTATATTTACATATATAACATTAGATAGATAATATAATTATCATCAATTAGGCTAGAAGATAACAAACACACCTATTTCTTAATAGTATGCCATGTATAGGATGAAAGGATAAGTAGAATACATTTACTATTTCAATTTTATATCTCTCTTTTTATTTTGTGTTATCTTTCTTAAAAAGCTTTTGCACATACACAACTTCATCTAGATTCTCATCTAAAGAGTTGTCCACTAGTTTACCATCTAGGCACTAGATAATTGGTATCAAAGTGGTACAACTTGTTCTTGTATGACCTATTGAATGTAATCAAAGTCTCAAAGCCTTGATGTCAAAACTAGAGATCCATAAAACTACCTTCTAGATCATTTCAAAAAAAAATGTCCAAACCAATGCAAGAAGACATTCATGCAATGATAAAAAATAAAATTACAACACTCATTGAGCAGTGTAAATTTGTGTTTAACCAATTTACAGAATTCCTTGAATGGACGGTTCCAACAACTTCAATTAAAGCTAGACGTACATGTGTTTGAGATTAAAATCAATGAAAATGCATCAGATACTTAGTTAGATCAATTAAAATCTTATTTTCCCATGAATGATTTTTTTTATGAATAAAAGATTAAGACTGCACTTCTTAAAGTCTATTCCCCTATCAAGAAGTGATGGCAAGCACACTCCTTGGATAAATACAAGACATGAGCCGATATTGAATAAAAATGGGATAAATTCTTGGAAGCCTTCAAGGGTGGATATCACCCTAAATATTTTTATGATGATAGCTACATGCAATGTTCATAACTATAGCATGGACCTTACTAGTCATTCTAAGCCTACACTAATTATTTCCATATTCTTTAAGCAAGACTAGGTTCTTTTGAGACAGAATAACATCAAGCTCTCAAGTATCATAGTGGTCTATAACCATCCATTCCATCTAGACTAAAGTTGTGTTAAATTAAATATAATGGGTGAGACCTACCACTATGTTGAAAATATTGAAGAGGAGTTCAAGATGAAGGGACAAAAGGAATAAACCTTTGTGCCAAAGAATACATTTACTTAAAATAATTCTAAATCATCTAAGTCATGTAAATGGTGAGATAAAAATAAAATAAATAATAAATCCCACACAAAGTTCCATGCATAAAATACTTTACTTACACAGATAGAAATAAAGGATGATGGAGTCAATCCATTTAATAAAATCATTAACATATATCCCAATCTCTTGGTCGACACCACATAAGCAAACCTAATAGTGCTAGACACTGAAGTAGAACAACTATTTCATTCACATATATGGATACAAGGGTATATATTATATTTTTCAATTGATGGTGGTATCATGAAGAACCTTATTTCTACACCATTCATCAAGTGATTTAATTTTCTAACCTTGCCTCATTCACAACCTTATAATTGGGATGGTTCAGTTCTTACAATAACCAAGGTATGCGCATCAGTCTCCAATGTCACTATTCATATGTTATTCATCCATTTAAGGAATATTTAGTTGGTTATGTAACACCCATTGATTTATAGCATAGTCATAAGTGTATGTATAATTGAAATCCATATATGCATAGTCACTAGTGTATGTGCAATACCAATACTTGTAGCATATTTGTACTGGTGGGTATTAAGGGAAACTGGATTCTTGAAGTTATTCCATGCTTAATAGATGGTGTGCTAACTATGAATAAGATTTTGCCATATAGCTTTGCATGCTCCTATTTTCATACTTTTCCATTGACTAAGGCATGACCTCAAATTTCAATAAAAATCATATGTTAGAATCCATCCTTACATAAAATTATTATATGCTTGAATAAAAATTCATCATAATGGGTCAGCTCCCACAATAAGCCAAATAGTTAACCAACCATTAGCTAGAGGCTAAGGTTTTGCACTTGCTTCCTAGAATTAACAAAATTAGGATTATTGGTTTATAAGAAGGGGTGACTAATCCAAGTGGATTACCCAATCGTGGCTCCAACATTAACGCTTAGTCCATTCTCATGGCTTGTGGTGATTTTGGAGACATTTTTATGGTCTATATTGATCCAGGTGGATCTACACCATTGGATTCAACTATATATTACTATTGTTACTCAGCTAACTTTTCACTAATGATAATAAGGTCTTCATGAGGTTTATCACCTATGTGTCAATTCTCAAAATCTATTTCCACCATTGCATTACCACACAATTCATGTAGTTTCAGTGTTGTAGTGCACAAGTGGACAATAATGACAATTGGTGATGGCATATCATAACTATCATAGATGATGAGTCATACATGGAAATGATCCAACTTCCATAATAACTCTTAAACCTCTCAGCATGTAAATTTATATATACATTTATAACATTCAAAAGATCAAATAGTTAGAATCAATTAGGCTAGAAGATCACAAACATGCATCTTTCTCAAGATTATGACATGTACATGATGAACAGATATGTAAAATAAATTTACTATTTTAGTTTTATATCACTCTATTTATTTAGTATTATATATGTAAAAAACATTCTAAACAAACACAACTTCATCTAGATTCTCATCTAGAGATGTATCCATTGATTCACTACCTAGGCACTGGGTCATAAGTTATACATTACATGAGTATGCTATAATTGACTAACATCTATTTACAATGTGGTTTATTCACCCACCTTAACCAAAATAGAAAAAATATTTTCCATGTAGGATTGATGGTTACCTTACATAAAATTAGTCAAGTAAAAGGCAGTCACTTGTCTCATACATAATTTACATCTTTAGGTAGTGAAGATGGGATGACTCTCTATGATAATGTGACTTGCATAAAACATAACAAGTTAGTATTTTAAAAATGGATAGTTTACGTCATGAGGGGATATGAATATTGAGAAATTATTTGGTGTATTTAAAATTTAGATTAAAAAATCACCTGTATTGTGCTTAGAATAGGTGGCACTATCACTTACTAGGTGGTGATCAAAGGTTACTTCGTGATCATCATAGAACCACCTATGGGTTTTTAAAAAATTATTGAGGCCTTTCTTGTTGTGAAAGGTCATTAGTTACCCTTTTTGGTTAATTTAGTCCAAATGTCTGAAGATGTACACGTGTTCTTATTCTCCTCATAAGAGGTTGTGGGTGGTAGGATTGACCTTGAGATGGAAATCAATGAGAACACACAAATTTTGTGATTTATGGGTTGATATTGGAAACATGTATTGGTCATGTTGATACAAATCACCGTCTATGACAAATACTATTATTATTTTGGATGTCAATGGTTCCTTTATATTACTATAGAGATCCACTTATATACATACATGTTTCTAAGGTTGAGTTGTATAGTATTTTTATTTCTTAAAACCTCTAAAACACATTATGGGTTTAATAAAAATGTGAAAAAAATACACAAGGGAAAGGGAAAGCAAGGAAAGTCAATCCAAACTCAAATTTTCAAGGTGACATGTTCCAAGATGACAAAATCTTATGTCCAATGGGAGAACATGACCAGTATGTTACAGATAAACCAAGGGCTATGGGAAATAATGGATTGATAGTGCTATAGTTTTTTTACTTAAAAAAATCCCATGGTCATATTTTAGACTCCCTTTAATTTAACACCATGATAGGCTGACCAAGTGTTGTGTACCCAATACTTTAAAAATTGTTTAGTGGGGACCTGACCAGTGAAATATAAACAAGAGTGAATTGTTCATAATAATTGAAAGCTTTATCAAAATTTTGGCATTATAAAACAACATCAATTATTATTTCATGGGTGAGATCATTACCTTGTGGAATACTTTTAGAAAAAATCACACTCACTTTGCTATCATTACTTCTTATATCTCCTTAGGAATTACCTACAACAAATGTTCTAGGACCTAACGATGAGGACATTAAATATAAGAGCTACCCATCAAGGGTAAGTTGCAAAAAAAATGTTGGGCACATTTTATCTCCATATTATAAATAACATATGTGACACTAGCACATACTTAACACTTAACTCTATGCATGCTGACATATCTCATAAAGTTTGTGTACTCACTCAAGGTGCAAGGAGAGAATATCAGGTCATAATCAAGTTATTTATGTAGAGAAAATATAAATATATATTTATATTATGGTAACATGTAACTTGTTACTTCAGAGAAAAAGAGTTGATGAAAAAAATATTGCATAATATCATAATTAATTATTAAAATAACAAACATGTATTGAAAGGAAACCTCAACTAAAATTATCAACACATAAGTAAAATAAGTTAGATGTTTAATATCCAACTTGTATTCTTCATTAGCTTGTTCATTATTACACATCAACTCTTAGTTCTCTTATATTTTCTTACAACCAACATAAGTTATTCTAATAAATGATTAACTAAATTACTCTTGACTCAATAGTTCATCACAATAATGTCACTATCTTTATTATCTTCTATCTCTCAACTAAAACAAGATAATCTTGTCTAATACTCAATTATCTATTATTCTATTAAAATTAATTAATATGCACTCTTGAATATGTGTGAATTTTTCTATAAGTAGTAACCCTAACATTTTTATAATTCATGTCCTAAAAAGGGACTATTTCATAGATCCATGCCATGATGTGCTTGGTAGCTCTAAAATTTATCTTAATAATTTATCCTATATAATCATTATAGTCTCACTTTTAGTTCCTCATCTTTACCATTAAGATCTATGCAACCTCTTCCCTGATCCTATCATTCCCTATTCTACATTGACCAATATGTCATTTAAGGCACAACCCATTACTTATTTAATATTTGATTGAATGCTCTTGGGTCTTCAAGGACATTGACACTAGATCATCCTTATGCATTGATTCCCAATATTTACATTATGTTTGAAAAAAACTATCATATTCATTCATATGAAATAAATTTCAAGTATATGCAATATGAACACAACAAAACATAATATCTAGAGATGTAATCAAGTAGAAAAGACATAGATCAATGTTGACACAATATCTAACATGCAAAATCTTAAAGAGGTAAAAAACCACATGTTTATATATTTGATATAATTAAAAAACTTCACCCAATGCATAATCCTTCCTCTTCTCACTTCTCCTTTGAACAATCTTCATAATGATATTTTCCACATAAAAAATATCACAATGTCATGATCTAATCAAATTATCAAAGAAAGTTAAATTATCAAAGGGATAAAACCCTTTTTATATTGAGGTGTGGAGGTGGAAAATTATAACAAATGCATCCAACTTTCCTCTATAATAATTAATACAATGGTAATATTTAATAATATGTTTTATTATTCTATTTACATGATGATTTAACCCATGCTAAATAATAATAATAATAATAATAATAATAATAATAATAATAATAATAATAATAATAATAATAATAATAATAATACATTTATTATTTACCGATGTAATATGTTAAAGGCCCAATAATGGTACCACTTAATATTAAATGTTTCAACACTCCCCCTTAATGTTAAGTGGGGATACATGCCATAGTTGCTTTTAAAAATTAATTATACTACATGAACCAACTATAAGGATTTTAGGAGGCATGTAAAATTTAAAGGATTTAAAAATCTTCATCATGACAATATCACTTTTTGAAACAAAAGGAATTATAATCCATAAACTATTTAAAGTAAGTTTAAGCTAGCATGATAATTAGACTAAATCTCCCAATTTCTCATGAATAATCAACCAAGAATTTTTTTAGTCTTTTATAACATAAGGACCTCCATTAAAAAAATGATTTTATGTATTGGGTACACTATAAACTTAAAAATTATGAATTTTACCAAAATCACATATAATAAATTATTACAATATTTTACAAGGATAAGAATTGTAGAGAAGAAAAAGGAAACACATAGGTGATAATAAGTGAAATTTTCATGCACACTCCTCAATGGCAACTCTAAGAGGCTTAACATTGTATGAAACTATCAAAACTTGGGAGAATCAAGTGGTTTTGTGAGGATATCTCCCACTTATTCATTAGTAGGACAAAACAATAGATCAATATCACCATTTAGGACTTTCTCTCGAATAAAATACACATGAACTTCAATACTCTTAGTTTATTGGTGCTACAATGGATTTTTTTGCTAGAGATATATAGCTTTTATTATCATAAAAAGGGTGGTATCATGAGTAACATCCAAATCGAGTTATTTAATAACCTTTGTAACCACATGGGTTCTTTAGTATCTTCCATAACACTTATATACTCTATTTTTGTAGAAGAGATAGACATAGTAGTTTTCTTTATTCTACTCCAAGTGATAGCATCTACAACAAACATAAACAAATATCCATAAGTAGATTTGAGATCTATAGTATCACAATATGGTTAGTATCATAATAACCCTATAAATTAGCATTATCAATGTAAGAATAAAATAAAACAAAATTTAAAAGTTTCTTTTAATATATATAAATATTTGTTTTGATAATTTCTAATGATCTAAGTATGAATCTTGCATGAATCTATTAGTAATATCTATAAAATATGTAATATCTAGCCTAGTAATGGTTAGATAAATCAAACTACCAACAAGTTGTCTATAAAGAGTGAGGTTAACTTTGTCACAATTAAGTTTTGGATCAAGTTTAACACCAACTTAAATATTAGTAGATGTATACTTACAATCAAACATATTAGACTTAATAATAGTATTATGTGCATATTCACATTATGATACAGTAATTATTTTTTTCTAAATTTTAGTCATTCTTATAAAATGATGAAGAATACCTAAATCAATCATTTCAAATATTTGACTTAATTTATATTTATATTTAAGAATTAAAGTAATTATATCACCATTAATAAGATGATCATCAACATATAATACAATTAATATCAAATAACCATTTTCAATTTTAGTAAAGAGAACATTATTATAATAATTATTAGAGAAACCTAATTCTTTAAAATAACTCATGATTTTAGAATACCAAGCTTAAAGAGCTTATTTTAAACCATAAAGTGATTTATTTAACATACAAATATTTTTTTTGAGTAAGTGAAACCTTTATGATGAGTCATATATATTTATTCTTCTAAATCACCATTTAGGAAGATATTTTTGACATCCATTTGGTGTATAATCTAGCTATTTTGAACTTCAAGAATAATAATTAATATAAAAATAATAATTTTTACTATAGGAGCAAAATTTTCAACATAGTCAATCTCAATTTTTTGAGTAAAACCACAAACAACTAATATTGTTTTATATTTCTCAATTTTATCAATTAAACTATATTTGATTTTATATAGCCACCTACAACCAATAATATGTCTTTTAGGTAGAGATGAAACAAGATCCCAAGTCTAATTTTTCATTAAAACATTATGCTCAAATTGTGCAACAAATTTCTATATATCATCTTGAATAGCTTCCTCAAAAAATTGAGGTTTAGATTTATATATAGTTATTAAAGCATGATAAGAATGTTGGTTCCTAGTCAATTTATTAAGATTGTCTAGATTAGATGTCTAAATTAGAGACTCAACCCATTTGGTTATTTTAGATTTAAAATTAAATTTAGAATATTCCTTAGACTCCAAGCTATCTAATCTTAGATCAACTCCCTCTAGGACATCTATTTCTTCATATGGAGTCACAGGAAAGCCTAGTTCATCAAATGAAAAGCATTGAGAGGGTACAATAGAGGGATCACAAAAAGATTTTTCAAGGATAAAAACATTAATATTCTCAATGATTTTTATTTTAGTTGTATCATACAATCTATATCCTTTAATTTTACCTCCATAATCTATAAATATACTCAATAAGAGGTAGATCAAGTTTAATTAATTTTTTATTTAAAAATAAATATGGAAGTAAGAATACCAAAGATCCTAAGAAGTTTCTTATTAAATCATATTTTAAAAATAATATAAAGATGTAAATTTTTAGTAATTACTCTACTTATGATATGAATAATAATATTCATATATTTAGACCATAAAATTTTAAGAACATTTACATATTGTACATTGTTTCAGCCATTTCAATAATGGTGTGGTTTTTCCTTTCAATAATACTATTTTGTTGTGAGGAATAGGGAGTTGTTAAATATATTTGAATACAAAACCTAATGAAAATAAAATAAAATTATTTACTAATATATTAAACACTATTATCATATCTTAATTTATTAATAGAAAAATTTAAAACATTTTCAACAACTTTAAATTCTTTGATTTTAGATAATAATTTAAAACTCATATTTATAAAATATGAAAATATAGTTTTAGTATTATAATAATAAAATTAAAAATATACAAACAACCATTAATATATGCAACTTAAATGGGTCCTATAACATCACAATGAATAAGTTGTAAAGGATGTGAGGAATTCGTATCATGATTCTTGTGAGAGGGATTAGTATGTTGCTTATCACGTAAGAAAATTTAATAAGTTTTATGATAAAAAAAATATATAATACCAACAAAAATATAATGAGAATACATATCATATAAACTTATAAAATTAACACACCCTAATATTTTATACCATAATTGAGATTCATTCTTACTTTACGATGAAAGACAATATGTAGAAGAAGCAAAAAAATATGTATAAATTATTATGTTTAATTCCTTCAGTAGTTAGAAAACAATATTGATTTACAATATACCATGTATCCTTAAAAAATTTACAATTAAATTATCATTCATAAGTTGAGAACATGATAACAAAACTTTATTTAAGTTTAAGAACATAAAAAACATCTTTTATTACAACATTTGCAAATTTATCTTTTCATTGCTTAGTATCTTCTAAAAATGAATTATCACCTAAATAAATATTTTTAGATATATCTTATGTTAGATAAAATATTTGACAAGAAATTCATATTACCCAATGCACCACTATAAAAAATTCACTCATTTTCATATAGAAAAATAACATTAAAATTATGCTCTGATTGTCGATCTGATTATAGTTTTGATTCATCTGATGATTTTGGTTAGAAAATTTATTCCTTTTTAGTTTTAGAGGTTTTATTATTATATCTATTTTTGGTTTTATAACAATATTCCCTTCTATGATAAAATTTACCGCATAGGTTACAATTCCAATTAAACTTAACTTTATGATTCTTATTATCAGATTTCTTGTTCCCATTTTTTCCATCGACAAAGTTAGGATTAGATTTATGGTTTCCATTATTTTCATAAATAATATTAAATGTTATAATTTATTGAGTGTCATTATCTTTAGAATCAAAATTTGACATAACTTTTTTTTGTTGAATAAAGAGAATAAAAAGAGTAGTGTGGTTAGGAATATCTTGTTCTATTTGGTAATTTGAATTAAGAATTGAAATAAAATTTTGAAATTTTTTATGGATATTTAAATAAATAATAAAATACAATTATTGGTCTTAAATTAAATTTAAATTGCATCCATGTAACTGATATTTAATATTTTTTATTTTTGTAAGAAAATTAACAATTTTTTCATCACCTTTCTTAGATGTAGTTAGCAATTCAAAAATCAACTTAACTATCTTAGAGAGACTAGTGCCCTCATACATAGACTCAAGGATGTTATAGGAATCATTAGGACACTCTTGAATTATGATATGGATTATTAATTCATCTTTAACACTCCAAAAAATAATCGACATAGCTTCTGACGATTTTTATTGAAATGCATTGGAAAGCTTAGTCAAGACATTTCTCACTGATGAGGGATTTTTAGTCCTGACCATGAAATTTTATAATTTATGAGCCATAATATTGAATTTTATACAAATTTTCAAGATATTGTAGTTATAACATTAAGCATTTAAGATTTGTCTACCACAAAATTAAGAGAATCCATTACTTCCATTTAAAATTAAGATTTCGAAACTAGAAAAACTATAAAAATAATTTTTTTAATGTATTTTTGTACTCTATTTGATAATAAAGAAAATTTATAGTGTAAATAGATAATAATTTTTTAAATATATGTGAAACAATTTGAGAAATTTGTAAAATATTGCACTAAATTAAGTGTCCCAAGTGTTGTACAAAAAATAAATCTATAGACACTTTTTAATTTTGATGAAAAAACTATATAATGAGGATTCAAAACAACAAATGGACTACCCCTGATGCATTTGGAATCTGCCAAAACCTATAAAATGACTAGTCACATGACCATGTTCAATAAAATGATTGTATTGGTCAGATGTCAAATTTAACCTAAGGTTTTAAACATGAGCAAGAACATGCAAATCAAAAAATATTTTCAAATTAATTAGCTTTTTAAGAAAAATTGATTAAATAAATTTGACAAAAAAAATGTAGCATGTTTCGAACTCTATACTTCCCCTTTTTTAATTGTCTTGTAAAATAACAACTACCAACTCCTTTACACTAAATATTTAAATAATACATGCAAGATTTTAGTTTTAAAGCTTATTCAATTGTTTTTATTTGAAAAATTATTAATAAATCCATTCATGTAAAAACATATTGAAGGATTTTTACTATTTGGGTAAATGACAATTTTGAAGGTGGGGCCTTCTCCAACATTACATGGAAAATTTGAAATTGAAAAAAATTATTATTAAATATACTTTCAAAACTTTGAACATACCTTAATGAAATCTTTAGGTAGCAATGTCAGACTAGGAGAACCAGGTCACACCAAGAAAGTTGGAGGAAGCCTGAACCAACCCTAAAATACATCAAATGTCCTCAAAATTCTTTGTTTAGGTCCTCAATTTCCTGCAACTTGATTTTTATGTTTTTAAAAAATAATTTTCAGATTTTTATGGTTGTTACAACCATACCTCCATGCTCATATGAGTAATAAAAATTTATAGGGGCTTTAGGAAGCCTTCACAAGATTTGCAAGTAGTTTGAGTTATAAATAATAATGTTTTTAGAGGTTTAAATACAAGAAACATGCCCTAGAAGATCAAAAAAACATTTTTTCTAATTTTTCAAGCCCTAAAAATACCACAAAATTTTACAATGGGTCATACCATTTTTGTATAGGCTATGTTTTATCTTTATTTACTTTGATTGAGTGTTTATTTGCTCAAACATGCTAAAAATGAACCAAAAATATATTCAAATTAGATCATATGCCTCCATGACCATACTAGAGACTTTTGAGCATTTTATAGAGATTTACAACATGATTCCTACTTACATTCCACTTGAGTGGGAATTCAATAGTTTGATAGCTTAGGGTTTATTTATTTTGAAAGGAAGAGACTGTGTTTGTTACAGAGAAACCTACATCATTTGTCATGAAACATTCTGCATTTACCTTCTCTCTCTTCTTTGTTGAGGCACACATTTTTCATATTTTTTAAGATACTGGGGATCATCGCTATAAACTTGGGTACCTCATAAAGCCTCATTTCTAAGACAAAATTCTCCAACACATCTAAGATACACTTAAGGGAGTGTTGGTGTAGATTTTTATCCTACGGGTTTTGTCTACATGTTTCATTATCTTGCTTAGGGTAGCTAGTTCATTTGGGAAAGTTAGTTCCAAATTCATTCGAATGTGGGGAATCTATCTCTCTCCCATATATATTGTTAATTCTATTTTGTAATAATTATTTAGAATTAATGAGGAATATCATTGATGAACTTTAATTTTTTGTAATCTCTATCTCACCTAATCTATAGTATTCATGTGCATTTTATCTTGTTGAGAGGTCTTGGAGAAATCAAATAAGTACTTATTTTTTTCTACACACAATTCTTGGAGGTGTTATCAATGGTGGAATTTATTTAGAGGGAATTTAAAAATCATTATTACTCTCATTGTTTAGTCACAAGATGGCATTTTATTCATTGTTTCTTTCTTCATTATGTCTTTCCATGAAATTTTCTTCATTGTTAATTTCATCATTATTTTTTCCTATGAATTTTTCTTCATTTTTTGGGGTTAAAACATTATGCATAGAATCATCATAAATAAAATCAAAAACTTTATACTTTGAATGTGAACTAAAAACATTATCTAATTCATAATTGTCAATTTTATCATTATTTAATTCATTATTACCAATTTCATAATTATTCAATTCATTATTGTGAATTGGCTCATTATCTATGACATTTGGCTCATTAGAATTAGTGTTTTTACTTTTTTTGGAATGAATTACTTGTATTCATACCTTATATTTTTCTATCAACTCTTCTAATTGCTATGATGTTTTGTTCTTCAGGTTCTTCCTCTTCCTCAAATGTGATATGTTACCCATTAGACAATTGAAAACTTTTCAAAGGTGGGGTAAAAAAAGTACTTGAATAGTACATAGAAAATACATATAAAGTACATAGAGAATGTTTTTGGGGATATAATTCTTTATTTGGGTTAAAAATAGTTGTTGAAAACTAAGTTTTGTCTATATTATAAATAATGTATACACATTATTTACTCTATAGCTTCATCCCATATAACTATGCAATAAGACTATCATACAAAGAATTTCCCCTTCAATTTAACCCATTCATTTTATTTATGTCCATATTAGTTTTAATTAGTCCCAATTTAGGTTCAATTAATCCAAATTAGGTTTAATTTTCCCCTTGGTTGATGTCAATTAGTGAAAAATAGATTCAATTATTCAAAATTAGATTCAATTAGTCCAAATTAGATTTAACTAGCCCAAATGAGAATGGAAATTAGTCCAAGTTACATTAGATTAGTTAAAATTACATTAAATTTATGATAAAATTAGGGTTTAAGCCCAACACATGTAAAAAAAATGGGGTAATTTAGCCCCTTTAATCACATTATAGACTCACATTTAGGTTCAAATTAGCCATAATTACCTTCATGTTTGCATTTATGATAAAATTAAGGCTAGTAAATCCACATGTTTCATATATTATACAATCAATTAAGCCATAAATTTAGTTCAGGGGCTCAATTTTTCCCAAATCACATCCATAATTGTACCAATTGCTTAATTGGATCAATTCATGACATAAGCAAACTTATTTTTTTCCCAAATCATATCTTGCTCTTGTAGTTAAGTTTAAAGGTTTAAAATTGGCCTCAAATGCCTCCTAAATTGAATTAATCAACTCTTTGCTTCATTATATGATTGCATTGGGGTTAATCTCAGTCTAAATCACATTTTATACTCTATGTACATTATCAATAGGTTCAGATTGGCCTCAATTTCCTTCATGTTTGAATTTATGATAAAATTAGGGTTTAAGGTTTATGGTTTATGGGTTATGGTTTATTTTTGTAAAAATTAACTAATTAGATCAATATTTAAGGTAATATGAGTTAATTTAGCCATAAATCATATCCTAGACTCACAAAACTAGGTTTAGCAGGTTCACATTGGCCCCAATTACCTTCATGAAAATGAATTTGTGATGAAATTAGGGGTTGTATTTATCATAAAATTAGGGTTTAGGGTTTAGGTTTTAGTGTAACACATTTTTATACATGTGATGAATCTATAGTATTTAACTAAGATAGCCTAAGATGATTCTAAGGCCTAATGGAAGTACTCTTTCTCACAAGATCATATCTTAATAAGAATAAATTGTATTCTTATCAAGGATGCATAAATAGTGTGAAATAGAAATATAAGATATGAATTAATTCGACTAGAATCAAAGGAGTTTCATAAATTTAATATATTAACTCTACATTCCATATTACATATTAAAAATGCAGTACTAGAGTGTGTAATATATAGGAAAAAGAGAGTGGGGTAGATAACCCATAGTGGGTATGTCAACATATGTGCGCACACCAAAGTGGGGGGAAAAGTGGTATACATCCCATAGTGGAGTGTGGTTTACTCATAGTGGAGTGACTAGACTGTGCACTAAACACATGTACACATCATTAATAATATAATTATGCACTAAAAATATGTGCACATAATTAAGTCTTATGTAAGATTAAAATGAAGAAGTGTGAAAGGAACCCAAAGATAAAAATATATTGGGTGAGAACCCTTTTCACACCAACACCCTCCCTTAAGTTAAACTTAAGAGGAAATTAAATGTAAAACATGATAAAATTAATGGGTCCTAGCAACAAGGCCTAATGAGGTGCCCATGTACAAAATAATCCCCTCAAACATAAGAGATAAGGAGAAAACCCATAGGAAAAAACTCCATCCTGTGAGAGGATGATGAGGTAAGGTCATGTAACCCCATGAAGTAGTGTATTATACCCCAAAGAGTTTTTCAAGTGATTTAAATTAATCTTAGTGAAATATTTGGTGAAGATATTAGTAACCTGGTCTATTATATGATAATAGTGTAGATTAATGACCTTCTCCTAAATTAGCTCCTTGATGTAGTGCATGTGGATCTCTATGTGTTTGGTCATATGATAAAAAATTATTTTCTTTGAGATCTGAATGGTACTCTAATTATCACACAAGATGATATATGGTCTTGGAATAGTGATGCCAAACTCAATAAAAATATTATGAAGTTAAATAGCCTTAGTAGTAGCATTAATAGCTCCCTGATACTTAGCTTACATCGAAGATAGAACAATAGAATGATGTTTCTTATTATGCTAACTAGTGGGACCTGAACCAAGGTGAAAGATATAATTGGATATGGACTTATAATTTTTATAATTGCCTTCCCAATTAGAATCTATATATCCAACAAAGTATAGACTAATATTTGTTGCATAGTGTATCACATGTTGAGGAGTGCATTGGATGCAATGCAATATGTGTTTGTCCACCTTCCAATGAAGTTCATGTGGATCCTGTATAAAGTGTGACACCATGCCAACTACAAAGGAAATGTTATGGTGAGTGTGTGTCAAATAGATAAGACTTCCAACAATTTTCTGATATAAATTAGATTCAACTAGTGGAGTGGAATACTTTGCCTCAAGCTTCACTCCTAACATAAAGGGAATAAGTGTAGGATTATAATCAACCATGTTAAATGAAGATAGAAAATCAAGAGCATAATTGGGCTGATCAAGAGTGATCCTATAATAATACCAAGTGATATTAAACTTGAAAAATTAGTGCAAAAGCCCTGAGTCAGTCATAGAAAATTGATCATGCAAAGTAGATTTAACTCTATCAATGATGGATGAAGAAATCCCATTGATAATTAAGTAATTAACATAAAGGACTAAAATTAAATGGGAGTCATTATATCATATAATGTAGACATTAGGATCTGAGTGATATCATGATAATTTGGTCAAGAGAATAAATGATTTCATCTTGGCATACCAAGCTTGAGAGGCCTGTTTGAGGCCATTGATAGAATTTTACAAGCATCAGACCAAATAAGAGTCTTCAAAGAACCCTTGTGGTTAATCTATGTAGATTTTCTTCCTGAAGATCCACATGAATAAATTCCCTCTTCATATCCATCTAATGTACAACCCAACCATAAGTTGTATTAATATCAAGAGTTAAATGAATGGAATTCATCTTAACAACTAGAGCAAAGGTCTTAGTGTAGTTAACACCAGAACTTGAGACAACCATTTGGAAACTATTCATGCTTTGAACTTATTAATAAATCCATCTACTACATATTTGGTTCAATAGATCTAGTTACACAAATGATTTTCCTTCCCTTGAAAAGGGGGACTAAATCCCAAGTGTTATTACTCATCAAGCAACTATACTCTTTCTCCATTATCGAGTCCCACTCAGCATGACAATATGCTTCACAAAAATATTATGGATTAAAAACAAGGGAAATGTATACATGTGGAAGATGGTGATGTTATGAAAAATTCCTTTAAGCGTTTAAATAATCCTCGATAAATGGGCTTGTTAACTGATGAGTCTATCAAACCCATCAAGGTGATGATAAATATGGGGTTGAAGAAGTAGAGTTTTCAACTGTTGAAGATGACCCTAGTGTAGGTGAAGGTGAAGATGAATCCTTTGAGTTTCTATCATCTGATTCCATTAGGGATAGAGGAGGTAAAGTATTAGAGGCCAAGTTAGCAAACATTTCCTCCAACTTAACACTCCTCGTAATGAAAATCTCTTTTGTCTATGGATAAAAGAGTTGATATCCCTTGGCAACATTAATATATCCAAAAAAGAGGTAGAGTCAATTCTATGGTTGTAAAACCTTACATTTATCTGAATGAATGTGTACCAATGTATGGGATATATAGACTCTAAAATTTTTCACAGGAGGCTTCTAACCTCACCAAACCTCAAAAGGAGTCATTCCTTTCAAGGCCTTATGAGGAATGTGGTTCTGAATGTAAACAACACAATTAATAGCTTTAGCCTAAAAATATAGACCAAGAGAGATAACATGGATCATAAATGTTTCCATCTCCTTCTGTGTCATAGTATTTCATTTAAAATCAACATTTTTTGGGATGTGTAGATAATATAATGTTCAAGGTTGATCCCTTCAAGTGTGTATAATTACTCAAGGTGATGATGCACATATTCTCAACCATTATCTATGTAGATAATTTTGATAGGTTTCCAAAATTTCTTCTCAACATGAGCCTTGAAGTATTTAAACCATAAAATACTTCACTCTTTTAATGAAGGAATTAGACCCAAGTGAATCATGAATAGTCATCAACGAAAGTGAGGACATGACAATTTTTACTAAAAGAAAAAGTGGAGAATGGACCCATAAGATCACTATGAACTAATTCAAGCACTTGTGAATCCCTCTAAGATGACCCTTTGTCAAATTTCTCCTCTTTATTCTTGATGATTGTACAACCTAAACATACACCATTGGAAAACTAGATAGGAAGGAGTCATGTTACCATATCTTTTGAGCTGAGCTGTTGAAGGTAGTAGTAATTGAGATTAACAAACTTCTCACGCCATATTTTACTCACTAAATCTATATGAGTGAGTAAAACAATAGAAGGGGAATGTGGCACAAAATGGGAGAATGCATATAGCTAAGAGTCGTGATCAGCTTTTCCATTACAACTAAAGCATCATCCTCAAGATCTTGAATTTATACTAAATTAGGGAAAAAATCACCTTTCTTTCCATTCCCAAGATGAGTGATTTAGTAGAATAAAAAAAGGTTGGAACATAAACATGTAAAACAAAACATCCAAAAATGTTCCTTCGTATATTAAAATTTATTCATTTCTAACAACATCCACTAGTGTATCATCTACTATGAGAATGTGAGGTAATGAACAAGATTTCAATGATGAAAACTATTCTTGATTATAACTCATGTGATGTGTGGCCCTAGAATAAAGTATTCATTACTGAGAAGACTTGTTTGATGTGAAAATTTCTTGTCCTTTCCTTTTCTTTGAATGCAAAAAAGTAGGAGAGGAATCCTCTATGAAAGATGATGGAAAATTGATGTTGTTTTTATTGAGAAGATTCTTCAACTCATCAATTTGATTGGCTTGACATTAATGCTCATCATGACCAAGTTTCTTGTAGTATGATTAAGGTTGTCATCCCTTATTCTTAAAATCCTTTTTCTTTTTATAGGATTTTGATGCTACTAGTGTAGGATGTGAAGATTATGCAGGTGTTATCCATGTCTTGAGCATTAGTTATTTTTGTTGATTAAAACCTTTTAAATGTAGAGGATGTCACACCATTAAATCTTGAGACTTAGATGGCTTGAGAAGTCCTATTTTGATCAACTTAGCCTCTTTAATTATTAACATTTCTTAAAATGACTCAAAATAAGGCATGATATAGATACTACCCATAGTCAATCGATGAGTCTAAAAGCTAGAAATAAATGTTGAATATTTATAAGGTAGTTTGTCTAACATATTTAAGACTAATTGTACATCATTATTCACAATACCAGATAAATTTAATTTTTCTCTAAGTTCATTCACTTTAGTTATATAATCTTGGATGTTTGCAAATCTAGATGGTTCTAGATTAATGAGTTCATTATCAATTTGACACCCACTAACCTCATCAGTTTTACCATAAAAGTTTTGGAATTTATCCTAAGCATCCTTAGGTGATTTACATTGATCAATGCAAAAAAATTGATTAAGAGAAATAAAAGTGCATAGGTAACTAATTATTTTAGTGTTCTCAATTGATCATAGTATTTTTTCCTTAGCATTCGTGGGTTCTTGAAAAGTTCCCTCAATGTGTGGGTGTAGCCTTTACCCATTAATGCACTCCATACATAAGATTTCCATGTTGTGTAATTATATGGAGTTATACAAGTAAATTTAAGATTACCCATGGTAAAAATTCAAGCAGATAAATGACAAGATAAGATATGGGCAAACTCCACCAACACAATCACCCCAAAATCATTGAATGAATAACCCACCAAGCAAATATGATTTTGGCACTTCATAAGTAGTGTCGTTATAATGGCCACTTACATAAATAATGAAGTGGTTTAGAGTGCAATGTGTTATAATTTTCTAAAAGAAATACAATGATGAAAAAGAGATAATTTTGTAATACAATGATACAATTAAAGGGCACCATTGTGAAGTGCATGAAAAATCATGCACTTTCAAAAATAATTACTATGTAAACATGTTATAGATGAGTGAAAATGGAGTTATAAATGGTTTAAATTGGACAATACTATGACAATGCTTGTGAAAAAGTGCAAACTTCTACAAAACAACTTATCAAAGGTAAAAACTATTTGCACCACCATGAAGAGTGTGGAAAATGATCCAATTTTTAAAAATGCTTGTTAATAGGAGGTTAGGAGTCCAAGATATATGTTGGTGAAAGTGAAAGACAAATCCACAACATGCAATCTCTTTTGTCAAAGTGGTGCCACTAATTTTAGTAGAATTGCCACCAAGTTTAGAGGTCCACCAAATTTAGTAAAACTACTACCCATTTTGGAGGAATCACCAAAATTGAGAAGTTAATTAATTTGACCAAGAGTATATATATATATATATATATATATATATATGTATGTATGTATGTATGTATGTATGTATGTATGTATGTATGTATGTATGTATGTATATATATATATATATATATATATATATATATATATATATATATATATATATATATATATATATATATATATATGTATGTATGTATGTATATATATATGTATATATATATATGTATGTATATATATATATATGTATATATATATATATATATATATGTGTATATATATATATATATGTATATATATATATATGTATATATATATATATATGTATATATATATATATGTATATATATATATATATATATATATATATATATATATAACTTTAAAAAATCTCATTTTTCCATTTCAATAGTAGTTAGTAAAGCTACAATAACTTTTATGTTACATAATAAAATTCATAAATTTAAAAAGTTTTATAAAGTTGAGAATAAGGTTCACAAAACCCATTTTGTTTTTGATATATTCATTACCATTTTATTAAAATATGAAAAAAATATTCATTTAAAAAAAAATTGTAGAAAAAAGCAATTTGCACTTAGATGTCTAACTGGGATAAATCTAGGGGAAATTATATGTTTATTTAAAAATTTAGACATGGTAGTAAGCTTTGATGTGATAAAAAAATATCCAAAATGTACCTTCAATAAAATCACACAAAGATAAAACACCCCCGCCCCATAAAAAAAAATTGAATTTCTTGCACGCCTTTTTGGTTCTCAAGGCCATCCAAAGAGGATGCAAAAGAATAACATACTTAACAAGGAAAGAGAGTACCATATCTATAATTATATATCCTTAAGAGGTTATCTGAAGGATCTTAACCCGATCTAATACCATGTAAGATTTGACTAAGATATCCTAACCAGATTCTAAGGCCTAATGGAAGCACTCTTCCTCATAAGATCGTATCTTGATAAAAATAAATTATATTTGTATCAAAGATGTATAAATAATGTTTAAGACAAATGAAAGAGATGAATTGATGCAATTGGAATAAAAGATTTGTAAAAATGAAAACTATTAATGCTACATTCCATATTAAAAATACACTAAGAGTGCATAATATATAGGAAAGAGAGAGTGGGGTAGACAACCCATAGTGCATATCTCAACACTATGTGCACACACCAAAGTTGGGGACAAACTGGTAGACATCCCATAGTGAAGTGTGGTCCACTCATAATGCAGTGACTAGATTGTGCATTAAAAACATGTTCACATCATTACACAATCTAATTATGCACTAAAAATATGTGCACATAATTAATTCCTAAGCAATTTTAAAGTGAATAAGTGTGAAAGAAATGCGAAGATAAAACCAAATTGGGTGAGAACCCTTTTCATACCATCAAAAATTAAGGTTTATGAGAAGTATATTTTTTATAAAATTAGGGTTTAGGGTCAACATGTCATGAATTGTGAACTAATTTAGCCCGTTTAATCACATTGTAGACTCACATTTAGGTTCAATAGGTTCAAATTGGCCACAATTGCCTTTTTTGTATTTTTAATAAAATTAGTGTCAGTTAAGCTATATGTTTCATAGATTATACAATTTATTGGGTCACAAATTTTGTGTAAAAGCTCAATTTTTCCTAAATCACATTCCTAATTGCACAAATTAACTAATTGGATCAACTTGTGACAAAATCAAACTTAATTTATCCCCAAATCATATCACATTCCCTTATACTTATTTTTAAGGGGTTTAAATTTACTTCAAATGCCTCCTTGGTGAATGTTGTCTATGATGACATTATAGAGTTAATTTTACTCCAAATCACATCATTTATTCAATTTAAAATAAGTTTATGTGGCTCATGTTAACCATAATTTCCTCTACAATTGAACAAATCATTATTTAAATTCATTATATGATGGTCCATACAAGTTTATTGATCTCAAAACCACATCATATACATGTAAAACTTGCATTTAATGTTTCTTTGCTTCAATATATGATGAAATTTGAGGCAAGCAACCCTAAAATCACATTTTATAGTCATGCAATTAGGTTAAAGGGGATCAAAATAACCCCATTTTCCTTCAGATTCAACCATGTCTAACTATTTTGTTTATATTTTTTTATGACATTGTGTTTGACACATTAGTCTTTAACTAAGTCTTGATGTCTCATACTTGGCTTAGGTTGCATGTTAAATATTTTAATTACATTATCACATTCAAACATTTTCATCATATCTTCACATAACCTATTAATTGAGGCCATAGAGCCTATCAGAATATAATTGCATCCTTTTTGTGGTAGTGTATGTCTAGGGGAAAGGTACCATTAGTGACCTACACCTACCAATAGTTTAACAAGATTTTTGTTAAGGTATGCTCCATTAATGGAACTTGTATTGGTGTGTATAAATATTAAAGTTCACCAAAAGTTGAGAATGTAGTATATTATATACTTGTTCAACATTTAATCTATAAAATTTAAATGAACCAATCACATTTTTACAAGACTTAAATATTGGTATTCTAATGCATAACTAGATTGGTACTCTAAAGGTTAATTTTTGGTCATAGGTTTAAAAAATTCATTTTATGACCTCTCATGATAAAATCAGTTATATTATAATATGAATAATGGGTAGACCTTAAAACCTTGATTATAAGTAGTTAGGTCGACATATTAAAATGGGTGAATTTTTTGAAGTCTAATGTTATACCAAAACACCTTAATTCGCTATCTATTGTTAGGGGCCTTTCCCCTATCATGATACACTTCACTTTATAATTGAAATTATCATGATACACCACTATTAGGGAGCTCAAGAACATAGATATAGGAAAACAATGCGTACGCATAGATAAATTTATTTTTTTTATGTTATCAACAAATAATGCATACACATTATTGAAATTTAAATTCATAAAACCAAGTCTTTTGGCTCGAAAATGGCTTGGATTCCCAATCCAAAGTCTTGGACCTTTCAATCTAAAGTTGAGTCTGATAGTTTTGATAGAAAATAAAAAATTTAAACTTCCATCACTAAATACACTATGGATTTCATAAACAAAATTCAAAAAAATATTACCATGAAAATGAGCACACTCTCCTCTTTCCAAATATATGGTTATTTTAATTTTTAGATTTTTTTAAGGGTTTAAACTATGTTGATTTATAATTATACCTTTTTTCAGCCATTACATGTTGTAAATATACAAGCTTATTCATGTTTATGTACTTCATTTTTCATTGACCCAAGTAAAAAATAAACTATATGGTCACAAACTAAGTTTAATTATACATACATTCAAAAAAAATCAAGTTTCATTTTTTTTTGAGGTAGTTAGGGGGACCGCATAGTCAACTATCTATTTTTTCTGTTAGTTTTTAGGATATATTTAATTAAAAATTTAAAAATATATATATTCATTAAAAAATATAAAAATATATAGGTCACAAACTAGAAGATCTTATCTAAATATTCACCAAATGGTTTCAAACAATAATAAATTATGCTAAAAACATGGTGGACCACACAACCATCTATCTAGTCTATTTTCTTAGAAAAATAAGAGTTCCTCTTAACATTTTAGATGTTTGGCCTACTAATAATTAACCATTTTTCAAAAAAAATAGTGTTTTAAAAACTATATTTGAAATGTTATAATTCATGTTCTTATATCATCTTTAAATTTAGATTGTAGCCATCTCAAATTATCTATAGAAGTTTAGATTTTTGAAATTTTAAGAAAATCATGTCTATAGGTAAGCCCCTTTTTATCCTCCAACTTTGTGCACTTATCCATATCATTAGACACACCCTTAAAATTTCTTAGTGGTTGTGCATGAGTATTATTTATATGAATAAGACATAGTTTGAAGGCCTTAGCATTGGGAAACCCTTATTATGCTAAAATTCTTTGGTGAAAATATTGACATCCACACTTGTATCGATAAGTATATGACATAAAGACCATCCATCTATATTTGCATTGATGAAAAACTCTTTATCATAGATTGTGTTGTGTATGGTCTTGACCACACACCCTTTGGTTAAATGTGGTGTGGGTACTTCCAATGTATCCTCTTATGCATGATACTTGAAAAAAAAATAAAGCAAGGGAATTACTCCATCTACCTACAATATATTTAGTTCTTTTTTACAAATCATTCTCCTCATTTCTATCTCTTACATTTATTTGAAAAACATCCTTTTATTGACTTTTCAAATCTTGGGCAAGCTACAAATCATCTTGAAAAAATTTATCATTTCAATGGCATCCTATAATATTTATTTATGGTGTAATCCATCAAAGTAGTTTTTGGCATATGGATCAACACAATTCACCTTCTCATTTATCATATGTTCAACACTTTGTCATACCTTTTCTATTAGTGCTGATTGTGGTCAATTTTTAGTACCACCTCATATCTTAATGATTATGTTTGGATATTTAGTTTTGGGAATTACTTCCTTTGGAACCCAATGATCCATTGGGAACCTAATGTGTACCATTCATTCCCATTTCTTAAATTTTAATTTAGGATAATTCTTATGTACCACCTTTAAAATATACACAAGTTGGAAACTTTGGAAAATACTTTTGGGAATGTTCTAGGTAACCATAGTTGTAACATGTGTGCAAATGGAATATTGCACATGTTACATCCTGATTCTTTGCCAAAAAAAACTTGCTAGATTATCTGTGGATACCTGTAGTTAATAAATTCATATTTGGTTATATTTATAACTAAGCATGATATTTATGATATTTTGGGATAATAGAATGTTGCTTAGTTAGATGATAATACATGATTTCTTATTATGAATCAGATTATATATGCATTTAAATTTTTAAGTATATTAACATATTGATTCAGTTATATATTATTGATTCATAATTATCATGTGATATGATCTAATTACAAGTGTATTGTGAGGTAGATGCATGAGAATTCATCCCTCTAATGTGCCAGAGGGAGAGCATCATTGGAGAGGGTGATTTAGATAGAGACGTTGAAAGTCTATAGAGAGCTAGCAAAACCCTACACACACCACGATTGTTAGTCATGGTAGAAAATGCATTTTAAAATGATTACTTCTAGTGTATTTTTAAATTATTATTTTTTTATGATTATCTGAGTAGGTAAATTTAAAATATTAATTTTTTGTGTGCTTAGCTTAATGTGTCATTAATACACGTAGAGGCAAATTTAATAAAAGTAAAATTAATACAGATTATTATTTATGATTTTATCATTAAAATTGTTAAAGCATAATTAAATGTTACATTGGTTTCATATGAAATTAGAATTTCATAATAAAATATAAAAAGGGAATTATTTTTTTTTAAAGAGAAAAAGAGGAAAACATTGAAATTGAAAAAAAATTTAGAAATCTACGAAAAAACAAGAAAAGAATTAAAGATATTAAAATTAGCAAAAACAAAAACAAAAAAAATCTAGAAAAGAATTTAGAAGCTATTTTCTATTTAAGAGAAAGAATGAAAGATAATTTGGATAACCTATGCATTGGAGAGGAAAGAAGAAAGGATGCAACATGAAGAAGAGGAAGAAGCACATAAGATCAATAGGCAAATTTTATTGGTAGGTGGTGTCTTTAAATTCAATGCTTTTTAAATATTAAATGTGATTGGGATAGTATTGATAAACTATGGATAATAATATAAAGGTCATTATTAAAATGAATTTATTTGATAGCTATCCTAAAATTTCACTAAGGTTATACCATATAGATACACACCATTTTGTGGATCATACCATCTATTTTAGTAAAATGCCTTGTTTAATATATACCCAAAAATGAATATTAAATCTGATTAGATAACTTGCATCACCATATAGGAAGGAAAGGGGTATTGCCTTAGATCTAAAATTATAAAACTATAGATCTAATTTTGTCATATTCATATATATATATATATATATATATATATATATATATATATATATATTATTTATATATATATATATATATATATATATAAAATCAAATTATTATCAGTTAGGCATCACACCATATAGAATATAGCTAATTAATTAGGTAAATTATATCATATATATAATTCTAATAATAGATATGCAAGGATGGACGTTGTACAATGATTATGGCATACTTAGATAAAAAATTCTTAAATATTATGCCTCCTATATGATATATACAACCTGTATATATTAGCAATCTCCTCTGTGTGAATTAGTAAATTAAATGAGCATGTAACATATATATTCTTAGGTGTTACCCTACCTTAACATATTCTAATTTATATTTAAAAGAAAGCTTCATGGGTTTTTAGATACAAAATGACTGTAGTGATTTTTATCAACATACTTCTTTTTTTATAGTGATACATATACTCCCATAGGCATCACTATATGTGCCTTCAACCATTGCATGATACCATTATCAGTAGATCTAACTATGGGATCAAACTCAAACTACTATATACCCTCATATAATTGTAATAATTAGTTATGGTGTATAACTGTGGGACAGTTGTAGACCCTTTATCTATGTTTAAGTGATTTTTTTTAGAAACAAAAAATCATTGGGTATTGGGGAATAAAGTAATAAATAGAATTAAAAATTGTATTTTTGAAGTGTCAACTTTTTTTTTTCCAATTTGACAGTTGATATATATATATATATATATCGGTGATAGGAGTTGTAGATATTAAAATAAATTTTTGGTATTATTTCTATATGGCCTAAGCAAACCAAAAATATTAAACAAGGCATTATATCTCAGAATTCATGGTGCCAAACTACACATTAACGATTAACTATAAATGCTCAGTTTTCAATTTTAAATCATATAATATTCCAAGCCTTAAAGGATTAATGATAAACTATATTCTATTGATTAATCAATATATACAAATTTGACTAATTAACTATAAAATATGTATGTTACTTGATCCATGATGGTTACATGATAGTTACATGTTATAAGAATCCTCAAATAATGTAACATGGATTTAATTATTATAAATGTGATATAATAATGCTTTTGTTATTAAGTGATATAACAAATAGTTATATAATAGATAGATATATATGCCATGACCTGAGTATATAAAAACATATTTTAATATTAACTTAAGTAGTCATAAATTATTTAACTATGATATAGACATTGAATGTAGTTGATTAAAATTAAGATCATATAATTCATATATGGGCATCGGATTTTGCCAATAAAAACTTTATTAGAGGAGGTTTTTAATTGTTCACCCTTATAGTGGAAATTGGGAGGGTTCATAAACTTGATTTATGTAACAAATTAAATTGATGCTTTATTTTAAACTTTCTAGTCTTATTATAAATTTTTCCTATAACTAAAATTAATAGAGTTATATTATTGGTGGGCATAAAAATTGAATTGGTAACTTTAATGTGGGAATAGTAATACAAAACTAGATTCTTGTAATTATTTTTATAAATAACCAAACTATGTGATAATGGAGTTTAATAGATAATATATAGATATCCTATATTGTGAATTAAAACTGTGAAACATTTAGACTCCTTAAAATATGAAAACCCACCATGCCGAATTTGGCATTGAATTACATATTAGATTAATTAGAAAACTAGGGTAGTCTTCTTTAGTTAATATTCTCAAAAGAAATATTAATTAAAAATTGAAATAATTAAATATAAAAATGTATAAAATGATTACTTAAGAACTCCTAAATATAAATCAATTGATAAATTGGACATTTTATGTTTTTAAAAAAAATAGAGTTCTAGATTTTCTAGTTATTGTATGCAATGAGTGTTTCCATGTATTTATGAATATTTCATGAGTTGATTACTATGACTAATATCTATGATTAAAATACTAAACCAAGGTTTAAAAAATACATATCATTATAATACCTACATATGGTGTACATTAGGATGTGCAAGTACTAGTATATAGGGATTATACCTGTAATTCATTTGATGATTGTATAAGTTATTAAGTTACATAGGAATAATGAAATATGACCCTTGGAACATTATCCTATAATAAAATGAGTCATTATAATGAAATTTTATTATGGGTTTATGAATTATCTGACCCACTATTAATAATATGAATGATTGTTAATCATGTGTATTTAATATGGAATACTTGTGTGCATTACATACTATGAGTGTGTTATTATATATAAATGTTTTGTTATACTTAATAAATAATAGTACATCATGATTCATGTGTATATGTTATGATATTTTGGTGTGATTGTATACAATTCAATTTAGGGTATACTCGAGTGGTATAATTTCTTATTGTTTGCTTGTTATTATCTGCATAGACTAGTTGAGTCTTGAAATTCATAAGTTTGGTTTATGTGTTTTTATGTAGTTGGGAACCTATGATAGTATGGAATATCATAAGGTATTATAGTATAAAATTATGTTGTACTCATGTAGTACATTCTATAAATTTTATACCTAACTCATCTACATTTGATTTTTTATTGTATACATATTAGTTATTGTTGTGGATAGTGTGTGTTGTTACATTTAGTAAGTCTTGTGTATGCATGCATGCAAACTTTGAGAGTTTAACAAATACTATGTTGGTATGTTATTATGTTCTATAGAATGATGACTTGATTTGATATATATAGTTACTTGTGTTTTCATGTATTTGAGACTACTTCATATGATTAATTGTGGAAAAGTGGTAGTTAAGTCTTAGAACACTAGACTATGGTAATATGGGTTGCCATAGGGTGTAGATAACTAGAAACCAATTATATTATTTGAATTGTAAAATTAAATTATATGTTTACCTAGGTGATATATTTATAAACATTAATTCTAGTATGGGATAGAAGATAATAAAATATTCTTGCATATGTTTGATGGATTAAATGTATGTTGTTATTACTCCTATGTATAGTGTGACGTGTGATGCATTTACTAGTAGGATGTAAATTATTAAATCTTATGGTTGAATTGTATTTAACCAATCTACATTTCTAATGTAGAGTAAGGAGTGAGATGGCCTTCACTGTCTTACTGGCATTGCAATGTAAGATGACGGTAGTCTAATCGAGTGGTGTGCATGAAAGTGATAGATCTATAAATCACTTTTATATTATTATTTGTAAAATTTTGAGACAAATTATGTTTAGTGAGACAATATAATTTCATAAGTGTGATTCATATGGTTGTGAAATATCAAGAAATAGAATGTATTTCTATGATACACTACATGTTTAGTATAGAATCATACAACACATGGGTACTTGCTAGTATTTTTGAATTATTACATCATCATTTTCTACCCACCCATAAAGGGAGGGCCATTTATTAATGGGATTAGTGTGGGGGATAATTGTTCCATGGTTAGCATGGAAAATCACTCAAATGATGCTCTCCCTCCCCAAATTAGTACTACTTTTCAAGATGACACTTGAGATTGCTATAGATACTTAAAGTTTGAGAACTATGTTCTGGGGTAGCCAAGTATCTTATTTGTGCATTGTATCATATTGTACTTATTATTGTAAAATTTTCAAAAAGAATTGTAATTATACATTGATGCACATTGATAGTGGTTTTTGTATATTTATATAAGTTTAAATTAAAATGTTATAATTACTTTCTATATTGAGTTGTAATTTTCTCTTGTTATCAAAGATCTATATTTTATGTTGTAATATGAGATGATGTCATGTTTACACATGAATACTATTATTATCTTTGTTAGACTCTCAGGATGTAGTCTACTTTTGAATATATGTTTATTTTAAAGAATAAAATTCACATATTTCTAGTTAGATCCCAACTTGGATGTTATATGTGGTATCAGAGATGAGGCTCAAACTCTAGGACCTAATGAGTCCATTAGCATTTTTGTGTCTTGTGAACCTAATGACTATATCATTTTTTTATTATCAAGTTACCTTCACCATTTATGTTTTATGAGTGTTTAATAAGCTCAGGATGCTTCTCATTTAAATTTGTATGCTTTAGTTTTTTGTCTATTTATATAAATCCTAGGAGTGGAAAGTCTCTTAAGACCATTTTTATTTTAGTACCACCTAGGGTGGTGGAAATCTTCTTGGTAGAGTGTTGTTGTATTACTTGATAAATTCCTTTATGTTAAGAGTTTTTTTTATGAAAGTTTCAATCTTAATATATATGGTTTAGGAATAAGTGGCATCTCTTTTAGTTAGCATAGAGGTGAATGTTTATTATCTTATTCTCTTCTGACATTGGTATGATACTACTGAAAGGAGTCTTTTATGCATGATGTTGATTTAGTATTCTCTTAAATGGGAATTGTTTTTTTAAGTTGTTTAACTATACTCCCTTAAAAATTTATGGGAACATGTTTTCTACTCTTGGCAAGAGAGAATTTTTAGGATTGGATGGATGGACACATATTTATGGTTAGTATTTTATTTCTTCTAGTTCAAGAAATAAATTGAGATACCATACTTACAAGATTGGGTAAGTAGGGAGTGTTTGGGAAACATTGAGTTATGGTATTTTATTTTTACCTTGGGAAGGTAAGTAGGAGTTCTTAAAATAATAGATTTCTACTTTTCAAATATGACTCTTTATCTAACTTGTGATTTAAGGCCACATGGGTGGCAACCCTTGAATTATATATATATATATTAAATTTTATATAAGATTATAATTACTAAGATTTTATTTACCCTTGACTAGATTGATATTGATCTCTTTTGCTTTCTTCATGTTGTTTTGAAGAGATATTTTTATACCTTTCTTTAGAAGTGAGTAGCGTATAGGAGGTGTGGAACCTTTTGTCAATATAGGGATTGGAATAAACTTTTAACTTGTGTGCTAGTTGAGAAAATAACGAGACATTGTTTTGTTTATTTCCATATAAGGTTGAAATAATGGTGTGATTCTTGACTTATGTGTGTTATGTTACTTATAACATTATTTCCTCTTAATCATGAACATAATAGAATAGGTTAAGCTATGAAATATGATACTAGTACATTTAACCAGTAGTAACTTAATGCAATTATGGATTGACTGTATGATATATTTTGTAAGTATGAGGATACATCTAGAATCATTTAGCATATATCCTTGCTTTTAATAATTCATTAGCATAAAATTTTAATTCTTTGAAATTTATTATGCACATTTTAGAGATCATTAGGTCATAGAGACTTAAAAGAAGAGTAGTGAATTGAGAACATGAGTTCTAAGTGATAGGATAGTATCCTATTTAGCCTCACATTAAATTAGAGTATTGGTATTGAGTTGGATCGATAGATGGACTTGTTAAATCTAATGTTTGATAGGTGAAACTTGTCAAATTTAGTTGTATGGCCATACACATATATATAGTGGACAAAGATTCTATATGGATGAGTATTGCAGGATTTTTGTATGCTTTATATTTACCATTCCTATTCATCATCATACTTGTTAGGAGCTTCATGAAGTAGTGACTATATTGACATGTTATACTTATCTAAATCCATGCAAAGTAGTGATATTATTAACTATACACATTATTTTTTCTAGGTTCCCTAATTATTTTTTTTCAGAATGAGAAAAACACTCTTTGAGTTAGGGATATGTGTTAAGCACTGGAAGATTTTATGAAACTCTCCCTGCTCATTTATTTTGGCTTGCATGAGGATCTTGTGGGATCTTAATAAATCAATGAAATTTTCATTAAGTTATGTGGGACCTTTCAAGGAAACAAAAGTAGTCAATTCATAGTATATAGTTTTATCTTGATGATTCTAGACCTTAGGGTGGTCATGATAGAATCAGTCAGAGTAAATAATACTTATAACTAAGTTTAATTAATTAATAGATGTCATTGAGTAGGGTATTTTGGGACCAATACCTTAGGAATAGATTAACTTGAAGGAACTATGATGAGTTTTACAAGTAATTTAAAAATTATTTACTTATTTTAATATTATATATCGTGTTATTGATTTGCTAAGAAATATTTTTTATAGATAACTTACCTTTGAAAAAGAGTCATCAGAGATGATGAAAAGCTTTAATGGGAAGGATGTTACATCCCAATTCTTCGCTAGACAAATTTGCTAGATTATCAATGAATACCTATAGTTAACAAATTTAAATTTGATTATATTTCTGACTAAGCTTGAGATTTATGTTATTTTAAGATAATATAATGTTACTTAGTTATATTATAATACATGATTGCTTGTTATGAACTGGATGATGAATGCATTTACATTTTTAAGTATATTAATGTATTGATTCAGTTATATATTGTTGCTTCATGATTATAATATGATATGATATAATTTCCTCTATGTTATGAGGTGAACATAAGAGAATTCATCATTCAAATGTGTTTGAGGGAGAGCAACATTAGAGAGGGTGGTGTAGATGGAGATGTTGAAGATCTATTGAGAGCTAGTGAAACCTTGCACACACCAAGATAGTTAGTCATGGTAGAAAATGCATTTTAAAATGATTGATTTTGGTGTCTATTATTATTATTATTATTATTATTATTATTATTATTATTATTATTATTATTATTATTATTATTATTATTATTATTATTATGATCATCATCATCATCATCATCATCATCATCATGTGATTGCTTGAGTTGGGAAATTATGAAAATAAATTCCTTATGTGTTTAACCTAATGTGTCATTAATATATGTAGAGATAAATTTAATAAAGGTAAAATTAATACAGGTTATTATTTATGATTTTACCATTAAAATTGTTAAATCAAAATTAAATGTTAAATTGGTTTAATATGAAATTAGAATTTCATATTAAAATATAGAAAGGAATTTCTTTTTTTTTTTAAAAAAGAGAAAAAGAGAAAAACATTAAAATTAGAAAAAAAAAAGAAAAAGAAAAAGAAATTAAAAATCTAAGAAAATAAAAGAAAAGAATTAAAGATCTTAACATTAGCAAAAACAAAAAAACTAGAAAAGAATTTAGCATCTATTTTCGATTTAAGATTTTAAAAAAATGAAAGATAATTTGGATAGCCTATGCATTGGAGAGGAAAGAAAAAAGGATGCAGCCTGGAGAAGAGGAAGAAGCAAAAAAGATCAATAGGCAAATTTTATCAGTAGGTGGTGTCTTTAAATTTAATGTTTTGTAAATCTTAAATGTGAGTGGGATAGTATTGTTTAATTATGGATAATAATATAGAGGTTTTTATTAAACTGAATTTATTTGATAGCTATCTTAAAATTGAACTGAGGTTACACCATATAGATAAACATTATTTTGTGGATCATACCATCTATTTTAGTAAAACACCTTATTTAATCTATAACACTTAATGAATATTAAATCTTATTAGATAACTTGCACTACCATATAGAAAGGAAAGGGGTATTGCCTTAGATCTAAAATTATAAAACTATAGATCTAATTTTGTCATCTATATATATATATATATATATATATATATATATATATATATATATATATATATATATATCATCCTAACATTTAGCTCAGATCAAAACATTGTATGATAATAGGAGTTGTAGATATTAAAAGAAATTTTTGGTATTATTTATATACGGCCTGAGCAAACCAAAAATATTAAATAGGGCATTATATCTCTAAATTCATGGTGCCAAAATGCACATTAATGATTAAAAATAAATGGTCAATTTTCACTTTTAAATCATATAATATTATAATCCTTAAAGGATTAATGATAAACTATATTCTATTGATCAATCAATATATATAAATTTGACTAGTTAACTATCAAAGATATGTGTTACCTAATCCATGATGGTTACATGATAGTTACATATTATAAGAATCCTCAAATGATGTAACATGAATTTAATTATTATACATATGGTATAGTAATGCTTTTTCTATTAACTGATATAATAGATAGTTATATGACATATAGATATATATGCCATGAGTTGAGTACATAAAATCAGATTTTAATATTAACTTAAATAGTCATAAATTATTTAACTATGATATCAACCTTGAATGTAGTTAATTAAAATTAGGATGATATATCTCATATATGGGCATTGGATTTTGCCAATAGAAACCTTATTAGAGGAGGTTTTTAATTGTTCACCCTTGTAGTGGAAATTGGGAGGGTTGATAAACTTGATTTATGTAACGAATTAAATCAAGATTTTATTTTAAACTTTATAGTCTTGTGATATATTTCTCTTATAACTATAATTAATAGAGTTATATTGCTGGTGGGCATAAAAATTGAATTGGTAACTTTAGTATGGGAGAAGTAATACAAAACCAGATTCTTGTAATTATTGTATATATAACCAAACTATGTGATAGTGGAGTTGAATAGATAAAATATAGATATCATATATTGTGAATTAAAATTATGAAACATTTAGACTCCTTAAAACATGAAAACCTGCCATACATAATTTGGCATTAAATTACCTATTAGCTTAATCAAAGAACTAGGGTAGTCTTCTTTAGTTAATATTCTCAAAATAAATATCAACCAAAAAATGAAATAATTAAATAGAACAATGTAGCAAATTATTACTTTAAAACCCCATGTAAACCAATTGATAAACTGGACATTTTGTGTTTTCAAGAAAAATAGAGTTCTTGATTTTCTATTTATTGTATCCAATGAGTGTTTTCATGTGTTTATAACTACTTCTTGAGTTTATTAATATGCCTATTATTTATGATTAAAACACTAAACCATGGTTTATAAAATGCATGGCATTAGAATACCTACATGTGGTGTACATTAAGATGTGCAAGTATGAGTATATATGGATTATACCTGTAATTCATTTGATGATTGTATAAGTCATTGAACTACATAAGAATCATGAAATATAACCCTTAGAACATTCTCATAGAATAAAATGAGTCATTAGAATGAAGGGTCATAACGGGTTTATGAATTATCTGACTCACTATTAATAATATGAATGATTCTTAATCATGTGTATTCAATATGGAATACTTGTGTGCATTACATACTATGAGTGTGTTAATATGTATAAATGTTTTGTTATACTTAGTACATAATGGTGCATCATGATTCATGTCTATATGCTATGATACCTTGGTGTGATGTATGAAATTCAATTTAGGGTATATTCAAGTGGTATAATTCTTTATTATTTATTTGTTATTATTTGCATAGACTAGTTGAGTATTGAAATTCATATGTTTGGATTATGTGGTGTTATGTAATTGATAAACTAGGATAGTATAGGATATCATAGGGTATTACAGTATAAAAATATATTTTAATCAAGTAGTACATACTATAAATGTTATGCCTAACTCATATCTACATTTGATTGTTCACTATATACATACTAGTTATTGTTGTGGATAGCGTGTTATTACAGTTGGTAAAAATTGTGTATCCGTATATGCAAAATTTGAGAGTTTAACAAATATATTTTTGGTATTTTATTATGTTCTATGGAATGACGACTTGATTATATATATATATATATATATATATATATATATATATATATATATATATATATATATATATATATATACTTTTTTAATGCTTGTGTTTTCTTGTATTTGAGACTACATATGATTGATTGTGGAAAACTTGTAGTTAAGTCTTAGAATACTGGAGTATGGTAATATGGGTTTCCATAGGGTGTAGATAATTGGAAACCAATTATATTGTTTGAATTTTATTGTTAAATTATATGTTTACCCAGGTGGTATATTTGTAAGCATTATTTCTAGTATGGGATAGAAGATAATGAAATATTCATGAATATGTTTGATGAACTCAATGTATGTTGTTATTACTCCTATGTATAGTATGTCATATGATGAATTTGATAGTAGTATGTAAATTATTGAATATTTTGGTTGAATCGTATTTAACCAATCTATATTTCTAATACAAATCAAGGAGTGAGATGGACTTCACTAGTTTACTGGCATTGCAATGTTAGATGAAGGCAGTCCAATCAAGTGGTGTGCATGAAATTGATAGATATATAGATTGATTTTATATTAAAATTTGTAAAATTTTGAGCCAAAGTATGTTTAGTGAGATATTATCATTTCATAAGTGTGATTCACATGTTTGTATGATATCAGGCAATAGAATAGATTTCTATGATACGCTGCATGTTTAGTATAGAATCATACAACACACAGGTATTTGTTAGTCTCTCTCAATTCACATGCCATCATTATCTACACATCCATAAATGGAGGGCCATTTCTTGATGGTATTAGTGCAGAGAAATTTTGGTCTATGGTTGGCATGAAAAAACACTTGAATGATGTTATCTCTCCCCACAACAGTACTACTTTTCAAGACAACACTTGAGATTGCCACAGATACTTGAAGTTTGGGAACTATTTTCGAAGATATCCAAGTATCTTATTTTTGCATTGTATTATATTTTACTTATTATTATAAAATTTTCATGAAGATTTTTAATTATAAATTAATGCACATTGACAGTGGTTTTTGTGTATTTAGATAAGTTGAAATTAAAATGTTATAATTACTTTCTATATTGAGTTGTAATTCTCTCATGTTATCAAAGATCCATATTTTATGTTTTAATATGAGATGATGTCATGTTTACACATGAATACTATTATTATCTCTATTAGACTCTTGAGATGTACTCTACTTTTGCATATATGTTTATTTTAAATAAAAACATTTCACATATTTCTAGTTAGATCCAAGTGGGGATGTTACAACACCACCTATTACCCTACCTCAACCTATACAAGTTCATTAATCTCCATATTGTCCTTACTCTTAATTAGAAGGTCCTAGGGTAGTTTTCCTTGTATCATGTTCTCTTTCCTCATGGAATCTCATCAATCACCTGAAAGTCTTCAGTATTTTGGGTGGAAACATTGAAAATATTATATTATCAATAAACCTTTTTCAATGTTGAATTATAGGAGATGGCAATTATGCACATCATGGACTTCATGACAAATTTATCAAGATGCAAGGAGTTCTATAAAAATACATCACATAAAAATACTTGTATTGTTCATTTCAAACTCACAATGTGTGAATCGTAAAATATTAAGGGTATCATTTTCACTATTGGATGTTAGATTTTTCAAGTAGAAGGCAATTGGAGTGAATTGCATTTCCATAAAGTGGTTAATTCTAGTGTCCACACTTCCTATAGATTCAGCTTTGAGCATAGCCTTTATAAATTATTTTAGATCCATAAAGGTCTTCTTAGAAAGAGTATGCTTAAAATGAGCCAATAAACATTCAACAATCCACTACACATGTTGAGTAGGTTAAATATCAAATAAGAGATTTGAGATCAGGGTTTTGATTTTTGCATCATATGTGTGCATGTTCCCAGTCAAGTCTTAATTTATATCATTTAGAGAAACAATGATTTTTTTCTCAAAATATATAATTTCATACTCTCTAAAAAAATATTCATTCAATTGGTCGTAATCCATATCTACTTGATAAGGGGCATACACGTGATACCAAGTATGCATGTAGTATAACAAGGTGGTCACAAACTGACTAGAATTCTAGTCTGTCATAGTGATGCCTTTCTCTTCCAAGATGATCTCAAACTTGTGTATGTGCTCATATATGATATCTACACTTCTATACTTAGGAAGGATTAATGATATTTCATAAAATAATTATTGATAAATTGGTGCAACCACTTGTACAAGCATGACCAATGTACTTAATGTGGCTTGTCTACTTGAACTTTATCCTCCACCAAGATTTTTAGCTATGTTAGGTGCATTACTTCCTTGTTATTGTGAAACACCACCAAACCATGCATCTATTTTTATCATGGTAGGATAAACATTGGGTTTTTTTGATATGGGTGTTGCTCCACCCACAACTATGACACTGTTGTAATATTACTACTTAGTGGAAATGGATTTTCCATTCCCATTTTTAGCATCCCATAAATATTTTAGATAAAATATAATGGTTTATATGAAATTAGTTATTGTATCACACTTCCCTCTAACTCCATTAGCACAAAATCTCCAATTTGAGGTAAATTATCATAATCTCTACTAAATTCTGCTTGGTCAATAGGCATGTGGGCTTGTGCTACAAGTAGAGCTTGGGAAAGAACTTTCTTATTAGTCTTATGCATGACTCTTAGGATCCAAACTTCTTTGAAATTATCCCCAACATCTATATACTCACCAACACATGTTTCATGTTCATTAGATCACATCTCCTCTATGAAAGAGCTACCCACATACCATCCTTGTCTTTTATGGGTCCTCACAGTATCTCCTAAATATATCCCTTCCCATTCTGTTGGATCCTGTATAAAAAACACTTTTCATTATATCACATTTTATCTACATTTCATGAGTTCACAATAATTTGGGTTCTCTAAAAATTTAACTCTCTTGTAATCAATGCATATGCATTATTCCCACCCCTTGCCTTTTACTATCCACACAACCCATGCATTATGCATACTTATCCAACCATGGGGATATTTACAATCCTATAGTTGACGATTAACTTTTTAATCTCTAATTAAAATCATGTTATATATGAACCCCTTGGTTCATGTATAAACTAGTACTCACTCTCTTGTATTGCACTTCCTTCTAGATCTATTAGTACAAATTCTCCAATTTGAGGTTAAAAATCACAATCTCTACTAAATTATAATTGGTCAATAGGTTCATGGGTTTGTGCTTCAAGTAGAGCTTGGGCAAGAACGTCTTCAACAGTGTTATGCATACCTTTTAGGCTCCAAACTTCTTCATCCTTCTCCCTAACATCTATATACTCACCAATGCATGCTTCAGTTTCATCAGAGTGCATCTAATCTATGAAAGAGTTGTCCATATACCATCCCTATATAGTATAGGTCCTCACAATATCTATTTAATTTAGATTTTTCCAATCTGTTGGGTCATTTTTAATAATTTATTTTCATTATATTACATTATATCTAATATGTTTGAGTTCACGGTCATTTGGGTTCTATACATGTTGAAATCTCTACTAATAAATTCATATTCACTATGCCCAACCCTCACCTTATACTGTTTACATAGACCATGCATCAAGGATACTTACCTAGTCATGGGTAGATTTATGATCCCACATTTGACCCTTAAATTCATAATCTCTAATGATAATTATGATATATCAGAACACTTTGGTTCATGTATAAATTGGTACTCGGCCTCTTATAGAAAAGAATAAGTGGAAACTAAAAATTCTAATACATAATTATTTAATGTATTACACATCCACTAATCTCATCCAAATTATGTTAGCACATCATAATTGTTTAATTTGCTCTTATATCCAAGGATACCTATATCCATTGTTTCTATTTTTCCTATTACATATGTGACAAGCCATACGCGAAGATGTCCTTGAAATTCACAAAAGAACACCCCATATAGGGAATCATGTAAATTATCTTCCACCCACTTTTCAAGGTTTTGATTATCAAGGCTATGATGGTCTAACACAAATTCATACTCTATTTTCTCCAACCACCATTCATTATTTTCCAATGATATTCTAAAAATCATCTCCATTCACCATTTCATCAACAAGTTCAACTGCATCCCAACAATGAAACCAAAATGTTGGGTGCATTTTACCTCTATCTTCTAGATATCTTCTATGCCACCAGTTCATACATAATACTTAATTATATCCATGCCATCATATCATGCAAAGTTTGCATGATCACCCAAGGCACATGGAGAGGATATTAGCCTACAATCGAGTTAGTTGGACATAGAGCATATACATATATATTTATTCTAAGTTAACACACAACTTATTACTTTGAATAAAAAGAGTTAATGAATTTAACAACATAATGAATTATTACATTAACAAACAAGTATTGAAAGGGAACCTTGAATAAAATTGTCATTACATAAGTATAAGAAGATATATATTTAATAGCCAACTTTCATTCTTCAATGACTTGTTCATGATTACACATCAACTCTCAAGTCTCTTCCACTTATTACAACTAACAAATATTAGTCTGATTAAATATTACCTAAATTACTCTTGACTCAACAGTTCATCAGCATAATGAAACCAACTCTGTTATCTTTAATCTCTCAAATAAAATAATATTATATTTTATAATAATAAAGCATGACCCATTCTATTATAATTCATTAATATGCACTATTGAATATGTGTAATATTTTTCTATAAGTAGTATCCCTAAAAGTTTTTACAATTAATTTTTTGAAACAAATTATTTCCTCAAGTTGTGCCATGATGTTCTAGATCCAATTGAAGTTGTCCTAATAAATTATCATATAAAATTATTATAGTCCCACTTGTAATTCATCCTTTTTCACTCTAATGTTAATGTAACCTCTTCTTTGATTTTGGCAATACCTATTCTGCACTGACCAACATGTCATTCAAGGCACAAGCCATGACTTGGTCAATATTTGGTTGAATGATAGCATGTTTTTAGGTACATTGATATTACCTTGTCCTCACATGCTTCTTCCCTATATTTTTATCGTGTCTAAAAAAATTATATTTTATAATCGTAGGCTCTATTCTATTCATCTTTTCTTCCTCAAAATGCACACGAGCCACACTCTACTTACATTTTTTATTAAATAGGTGCATGACTATACTTTGTCAAAATTATTCAAAATTAGGGCCAATAATAATCAAACCATGCGCTATTAAAAAATATTTATAGATCTAAATTACCTATCAAAATTAATAATAGTTTATCGAACAAACATGGAAAAAAACCTAACAAAGCTCCTCATTCCATTTATAACAAACCTCATCCTTTTTTATTTTAAATATCTCTATAAATCTATATTTTAATTTTAAAATATCATCATCACCCCACCTCTCAATGTTCCAACCCCCACCAAAATTTTTCCTTTTGCTATTTTTTTGATACTTCACATGTGAGGGAATAAAATGATGACCTATACAATCCACCCAAGTGATAATGGCCTTCACATAGAGAATTGAACATCACCCCCGACATGGTGGCCAAAGAAGGAAACCACCACCAACACAAATTGAGTCAGTATTACATTTTTTGATACTCTAAAAAATAACTCACACTGCTATAGTCTACTTCACAAAATAGGGAATTAATATAGAGATAATTATAATCTAGGGAATTATACTAGTATAGTAGGGGATAAAATTAGTCTACATTGGTGCATATTATAATAGGTTTTTTGTATTAACCCCACCAATGTAGTAAGGAGGAAGAATGTTAATAATCAATGAGAAGTGAAGTATAAAATCAATAAATTAGGGGTCAAAATTCCAAACATTCAAAATCTTTTATAGTATAAATCTAGAATACAAAGGGAGCCCATTTAATCATAATCTCAATGGCCAAAATTCCAAACATTCAAAACCCTTTGAAATCTATAATGAAAAATTATAGTATTTAACTAGAATGTGAAATTATAATATTAATTGGTTGGTATAAAATTACCTAGAGGGATATCACCATTACCTAGTTTGGTTAAGCCCTAAACAAATTCCATTCTTTGTAAATGGACTAGATGTAATGTGGTGAGGATGAGGGCTCCTACTAATAACATAAAGGGGATTTTCATAGATCAAGAATACAAACGTGTTTTGATAATTATGAGAATTGAATCTCTTCTCATTTGATAATTAAAGTTCATCCTCTTAACTATGTTGGTGAGGCCCACCACCACATTAACAGTCATAATTAAGAGTCACTACTTGAGGTTTGGGTTGGGGTTGTGATTAATTATAATTAAGAGGGAGTAAGGTGACAAAGAATGAAATGGGACTAGCAAGGAGTCAAATTCCAACATGGTGGTCCACACTAAATGCTTCAGGTACTTATGCTTAGTAGTTGAGGAGAGATTAAAGCGTATGATTTATGTGTGGTATTTTTAGTTTATAAATGGAATTTGTGTTTTTGGAAACCATATATGACTCCAAAATGGATCAAGTTAAGGTCATCACAATGCATCAGAAGGCCACACATATGCAATATAAATGTTCCCTCATACCCTGCACACATGATTAATACTTTAAAGTCCTAATTATGATAAATGAGTGTTTTTCCCATTATTCAATCATATGGAATCAAACATCTAATAATCTCTACACATTAATCACTTAAGCACATTTTAATCTCCTTTTTGTCACACCATACACATTTTATTATAGTGATTTAAATAGCTTATCCTTCAAAATTTCCATAGTTTTCAAAAAAAAATGCATTATGTCCACTAGGTTGGATTGTGGTGTAATGGTTAAAGTGGATGAATTCATATTGGAGTGACCCAAGTTTAAATTGAAATGGTGATTGAGGTACACATAATATGGAACACAAAAATTGTCTCAATGATTGACGTGGAGTTTTGGGAAGTTGTCTGTATTCCAAATTGGGTATGGGCTTGTAAATCCCATATTAACATATATAAAAAACTTTATGTAATTTTAATTATATTATTCAATATATTTATGCCACTTAATCATATTTTTTGTAAGCTTCAAGATGAAAAATATTCCATGTGTACAAAATATTCAAACTTTATACTGAAGCATGATTTTTCATTTTAATGTGTGCAACCTATGAGAAAGTCTTATAAAATAATAGATTATAAAAAAATTAAAGGAAAATGAGGTGGTAGTTTATTATACATTGAATATCAATAATAAATTAGTCATTTTAATATTAAAAATTTGTTTTCCCCTAAGTTATGATGTAATGGTTAAAGCAAATGCATTTTTTTGGAGTGATCCAAGTTCAAATCCCACTAACAATCAAGGTACCTACAACAAAGGATAGAAATGGAAGATTTTCAAAGTGGAGGTTTGACATATTGGTAAAGTGGAGGTATGGGGATCAAAACATAGAAATTATATATTGGTAAAGTGGAGGTTTGATAGATTGGTAAATTAGAGGGTACAGGGACTAAAACATGTAAATGGCAGATCATTAAAGTTGATATTTAATAGAGTGGTAAAATGGAGGTAAAAATTAGTAAATTAGAGGTACAAGGATTAAAACATAGAAATCATAGATTAACAAAATGGAAGTTGACAGTCTAGTAAAGTGGAGAGGTTTGGATTGGTAAAGTGGAGATACGGTGATTGAAACATAGAAATGGTAGATTGTCAAAGTAGAAGTTTGATAGATTGGTAAAGTGTAGGCTACAGGGATTGAAACATATAAATGGTAGATTGGAAAAGTGGAGGTTTAACATATTGGTAAAGTGGAGGTACAAGCATTGAAACATAGAAATCATAAATTAGTAAAGTAAAAGTTTGACATATTGGCAAAGTGGAGGTATAGGGATTGAAACACATGATTATGTTCTAGGTTATGTGTGGGCCCACTAATTTATAAATTAAATATATATAAAAACTATAAAAAAAGGGTTATTAATGAACCTAGGTATTAAGTATGTAACATCCACATAGGGATTTACTAGAATAATACAATAATTTTTTTAAAAAATTTAATCAACATTTATTATTTCATTAGATTACACCATGAGAATATAATTAGTGATCTCAACATACTAACTAAGAATGTCAAACTTAAGTAAACATGTACAACTATATTTATTGATCACTATCAACTTATGTAAACAATCATAATTGCATAAGAAAAGTAAACATAATAAAATCCAACCATAGCTATCATAATAATGCAACTTCTATTGTCAATGTCCAATAATAATAAATTACATTTTCATCAGGCATAATGCCTCAATAAGTACAATAATAGATACAATTCTCCATAAAGTTCAAGTCACACCAACTCCTATATCACTAATAATCTCAAGTGTAGTCTCCAAGTAAGTACTACAGTGGGGAGGGAGAGCATCATTCAAGTGCTTTTCCACACCAACCACAGACCATCAATAACTCACACAATCTCTCAAAAATAGAATGGCCCTCCCTTCATGGATGGGTAAATAGTGACAGTGCAAGAATCTAAAGAGACATGTTAGTACCTGTGTGTTGTAATATTTTTACTACATGATGTGTACCATAAATAAAATTCATTCTAACATGATATCACACAAGCATGTAAATAAAATATATGAAATGAAAATGTCTATCTAACGTTACTTTGGCCAAAGTTTTTAAATA
>JARHVA010004877.1:255000-310000 GCA_037957365.1 Torreya grandis
TCATAATATGTATATCATAAAATAATACTATTAACAATAAATATAACATAATCATTATGTACATAGTTCATAATTAGTCATCTCATAATAATGAACTCAAGAAATCTAAGTAACATACATCTATCCCATAACAGCATATGACTTATAATTTAGTTAAAAAGTAACAAATTATTTCAACAACCATATTAATCCATGAATAATTAGGTAAATCAATTTAGTGAGAGAATCGGGATGTAACATCTTTCCCCCCATTAAAACTTGTCATCATCTCGATGATACTTATTCAAACAATAATTCTGAATAACAAAACAAAGTTTATTAGAATATAACATATAATCTAGCATCAAATCAATCAAACAAATGTGGAAATAGCTTGTAAAACACTTCATAGTCTTCCTAAGTAACACTATCTTTAGAGTATTGATTCTACAAGACCTTACACTATGACACTTCTCTATTATGAAAAAAAAATTTGTGAGTGTCAATTACTTTGATTGGTTTTACCATTTGACCACCCCAAGATTTAGAACTTGCAAATCATTTCAATCCAATACATGTGAAGGCTCTGTTATATACTTTTTAAGATAAGCTACATGGAAGACATTATGTATTAGATCTTGAGATGGTGGCAATGAAAGCTTGTACACTATAGGATTGACCACTTATAAAACTTTGAAGGGTCCCACATATCTCAATGAAAGTTTTTTTGACTTCCCAAATTTAACCAAACTCTTTTACATTTTAACACACAAGAATACTTTATCACCTACTACAAACTATCTAGCTATTCTCTTTAGATCAGCATAACTTTTTTGCCTATCATTTTCCTTATCTAATCTCTACTTAAATTTTCTAAATCGATCTTCCATATCTTAAAGTATCTCAGGTCCAAAGACTATCATGTCTTCCAACCTATCCCAACTAACTGGTGTCCTTCACCTTCTCCCATAAAGTGATTCAAATGGTGTCATATTCAAAGTAGATTGATATGAGTTTTTGTATGAAAACTCAACTAATAGAAGGTATTATTCCCATTTTAATTTCTAATCCATGAAATACATATGAATAATATCCTCTAACACTTAATTTACTCACTTAGTTTGACCATTAATTTATGGGTGATATGTAGTGCTAAAATTTAGTTGCATACACAAAGTAGAATTTAGAGTTAACCAAAATCTAGAATTCATTCTCAGATCATGATCCAATATCATATTTTCTAGAAAACCATGTAATTGATTCACTTCCTTTTAAAATAACTTCACAAGAGTTGGTGCATCATCTGTCAAATTTCTTGGGATAAAATGTGCTACCTTGGTTAGTTTATCAACTACAATCAAGATCATGTATGCATGTTTCACGATAATGGTAATCCTTTGACAAAATATATACTAATCACCTACCATTTCCACTCTACTATGTCATGTGGATATAACAATCTCATCGAATGCACATTTTCATCTTTCACTCACTGATAGTCTAGACTATGTGACACAAAGTCCACTACATCTTTCTTGATTCTTTTCTAGAAATAAAGTGGTTTAAGCTTTGCCATGAGCTTGATTACTCCTAGATGTCCTAAATATATGGAATTTTATAGTTCTTTGAGTAATGTTTTTCTCATATTCTCTTGATCTAACACATACATCCTTCCATTATAACGTAGAAAACCATCACTCTCTAAGTTATATCCTTTACATCTAGGATTCTAAGAATTATTAGTCAAATCTTTCCTAACTTGGTCAAAGAATTCATCTCCTAGTGAGAACTCAATTACAAGATCCTTAAAATTACTCCTAATAGTAACCACAACTTCTATGTACCTTTTATGACTCAAAGCATCAGCTACTTTGCTCTCTTTGCCTTGATGTAATTGATATCAAATTCATAGTCAAATAAAAACTCTAACCAATGTCTTTGATGAACATTCAAATTTGGTTGGGTGAAAATGTATGAGTCGCAAGTTATTAGTCATGATCTCAATTAATTTACCTAGAAAATAATGTCTCCAAACTTATAAATCATGAATAATTGCCACAATTTCAAGATCATGAGGGGTGTAATTCACCTCATAAGGCTTTAGCTTCCTTGACTCATAAGTTACTACTGCACCATCCTACATAAGGAATCCTCAGATTCTATCCCTAGATGCATTTGTGATTATTGAAAATTGACCATTAGGATTAAGAACTCTTAACATTGGTGCTAAAGTAAGCCTTCTTTTTAATTTTTTAAAAGATACTTCATACTATTTCGACCAGATAAAACTCAGATTCTTATGCTATAGAGAGGTAATCAGATTAGCTATCTTGGAAAAATTTGAGATAATTTTTTTATAATAGCCTGTTAATCTTATGAAACTCCTTACCTCATGAACATTTCTTGGTGTCAGTCACTCCATAATGGCTCTTATCTTATCCAGATCAACAAAAATTCTATCCGTTGAATAATATGTCCTAGATATTACACCTTATTTTGGAAAAAAAAACACACTTAGACAATTTATTATATGACTTGTACTTTTGTAGACATTGAAAAACTAGCTTCAAATGTTAAATATGCTCTTCTTAATCCTTAGAATATATAATAATGTCATCTAAAAATTTAAAAAAAAAATGATCTAGGTAATTTCTAAACACATTGTTCATGAGATTCATGAATGTTGTAGGTGCATTCATCAACCCAAATAGTAACACGGTGAACTCGCAATGCCCATAATGAGTTTTAAATATTATCTTTGGAATATCCTCATATTTTATCCTTAAATTATGATATCCATCTCTAAAATTGATATTATAAAAGACTATTGCTCTTCACATTTAATCAAAAAGATCATTTATTCAAGGTAGTGGATGCTTGTACTTGATGGTCACTTTATTCAACATTCTATAATCAATGCAAAATCGAAGAATGTCATCCCTCTTCTTAACTATGACAATTGGTGCACCCCATGGTGACACACTTGGTTTGATCAACCTTTTAGACATTAATTTTTGAAGTTGTGCCTTCAATTCAACTAATTCAGTGGTTGTCATTCTATACAAAGCCTTAGACTGAGGCTTTGATCATGTATTGATATCAATAGAGAAATCAAATTCTTATTTATGAGGTAAAATTAATAATTATTTTGGAAACACATCATGAAAATTCCTAAGGAAAGGATATCTCCAATTTATGGTTCCTTAGTTTCCTTAGTTTCATTTATCTTAATGATAAATTCTTGACATCTTTTATCTTGGGCCTTCCTAAGTTGAATTGCAAAAATATACCTAAGTCTTAACTCCCTTTTTTTACCTTAAATTAGTATCTAATTTCCAAACTCATCAAGACACTCCACTCTTTTCAAATACCAGTCAACCTTGGCCTTATGCTTCACAAACTAGTTGACTCCTAGGATCACATGATATGACCCTAGTGGTGCTACATAAATATCCACAACCATTGTGAATTATAGCAACTGATCTATGCAACACTTTGGGTGACCACTCGGGTGGCAAAAACGATATGGGCAACCATTTGGGTGACCATTCGAGTGACAGTCAATTCCTTGAATCTTGTATTGTTTTCATTCTTGGAAGTCACATTGTTGGTGATAGTTATTTCCTCGAGCCATTATGTCCTCGAGCACTGTACTATTTTAATTCTGTTATTTCTCTCGAGCCACTCATTCTTAAAAGGTCACCATTAATTCCTCGAGCCACTCAATCTCCCAATGTTTTCAAAATATATATAAATGCATTGTAACCTAAAAAGGGAAGGCGAACATCTCTTCTCAGAGATAAGCGTATGTTTTATATCTGCAATCTTTTGAATTCAACAAAAAACATCTCTTTTTAGAGATAAGCCTATATTTGTATTGCGGTTGTTAAGTAATACGACGTCTCTTCTCAGATAATCCATTATTATTGTGTTATTTCTATGCTATTGAAATATTCATCAACCAGAACTTCTGAGTTTTGGATTAGTGGTATCAGAGCGGTTTGTCTTGAGAGTGTATGTTCCCGAGGACGAGGTCAAGATATAGGAAACTTGGGTGGGAAGCGATAGAGCTTCCAAATGCTCCACCTGTGCACCCCAAATGACCTCAAATGGTGGATGACATCGAGACATCCGATCCTTTCAAGGAAATGGTGAATGAAGCCCTCCAGTGACAATAAGCGCAGATGCTCCAACAATTTGCTCAAATTCTTCAAACACTTTTGATGGGAAATTTTGGCTCTGTGGTACACATCTGGGCTCCTCATCGAGGGAGCTTCCTTTCAGTGCCCCAACACCCTTCAAGGTTCAGGTAAATTTTGATATTCCCACATTTGAAAGCAAAATTAGTGCTGATGTAGTGGAAAATTGGTTAGATCAACTGTCGTCCTACTTCTCTGTAAATAAGTTCACCGATGGAGAAAAGATCACTTTTGTTCTTTTAAAATCATCATTGACCCTAAAAAACTAGTGGGAAGTGTACAAAAAGAGGTTCAGTATGGATATCATTGGCCTTGGGGTGGAATCCACCTGGGATGATTTTACGAAAGCAGTAAAAAAGAATACTATCCCATCGGCGCGTATGATGATCTATACATACAGTGGCAACAACTTCACCAAGGAAAGGCCCAATCTGTGCAAGATTACACAGACACTTTTCATTCTTTGTCTGCAAGACTGGGCATTCAAGAAAGTGAGAAACATAAAATTCTCAAATATCGTGGTGGACTACAATGGTACATCCGGGGGGAAATGGAACTCTTCAATTTGGAAACCATCGATGAGGCATACAAGTTCACAGTAAAGATTGAGTAGAAGCATGGAAGAATGGATATAAAGAATCAGTCTTTAAAATAGAAAAGTGATAAATAAGGTCAAACACGAGGCCAAAGTTGGAAGCAAAAGGAATGAAAGACCAGGAAGTGGTGTGGTTATCACAAATCTAGAACTCACACCAAAGAAGAATGTCGAGCTATCAAATCACTGCTTTCTGAGTCACCATCCTCAACATCTACTGCTCTACCTCATACAAACCCTACAGTCAAAGAGGTTGAAGAATAAATTATAGATGTTGATCTTAAAGCCATTGTAGCTTCATCACAAACACATGATGAGATGCTAGATGACAAGGAAAGGTTGTTTCACTCTAAGTTATGGGTGAAAGGTAAGCCTCTGCATTTCATTCTTGATAGCGAAAGTCAAAAGAATTTAATCTCTACTAATGTTGTGAAAAGCCTAAATCTTTCCATGAAGCCTCACCCAAAACCATACAATATTGGATGGTTGAGCCTAGGGAGAGACCTCCGTGTCACCCACCAATGTCTTCTCTCATATGCAATACAACCTTTCCAAGATGAGGTCTTATGTGATGTGGTCAATCTAGATGTTTGTGATGTACTCTTTGGTCAGCCATTCATGTATGATCGACATGGTATATACAAATCAAGAACTAGATGAATCACTCTCACTCTTGGAACATGGCGCTACAGGGTACCAGAAGTACCACCTTCCACATCTGTCTCTCTACTTAGCGCCAAGAATTTTGTTTTCATGGTGGTCAAGCCATAGGAATCCAAAAGGGCTGATGTTACAGCCCTAACAACACAACAACAGAAGCAAATAGACATTGTGCTGAAGAAGTTCATAGCCTTCCATCCACAAACTGATGGTCAGATAGAAATGGTGAACAATTGGGCCCCACATAGTTCCATAAACCATAGTCCATTCCAAGTGTGCATTGGGAATCAAATCAAGACACAACTACCACACCTAATGGGGAACAGTGATGTAATGGGGACCATTGCTTTTCAAGGAGGGAGGAATGATCTAGGAAACACTTTGGGTGACCACTCGAGTGGTAGAAATGATCTAGGCAACCATTTGGGTGACCATTTGGGTGACAGTCAATTCCTCGAATCTTTTATTGTTTTCATTCTTGGAAGTCACATTGTCGGTGACAGTTATTTCCTTGATCCATTATGTCCTCGAGCATTGTACTATTTTAATTCTATTATTTCTCTTGAGCCACTCATTCTTAAAAGGTCACCATTAATTCCTTGAGCCACTCAATCCCCTGATGTTTTCAACATATGTATAAATGCATTGTAACTAGAAAAGGGAAGGCAGACATCTCTTCTCAGAGATAAGCATATGTTTTGTATTTGCAATCTTTTGGATTCAACAAAAAACATCTCTTTTCAGAGATAAGCCTATATTTGTATTGCGGTTGTTAAGTAATACAATGTCTCTTCTCAGAGAATCCATTGTTATTGTGTTATTTTTGTGCTATTAAAATATTCATCAACTAGAACTTATGAGTTTTGGATCAACAACCTTATTTCTACTTGTACTAAACACTTGTCAACTTAGACTTTAGAGTCATTCCCATATTATACCAACCATACATTTTCCATTACACCATCTTTTCTAGATTATTTATTTAGACTCCTAAGAGGTATCAAACATTTTTTATCCCATGTATCTATCAAAATGGAAATTAGACGTTCAAACAAAATACATGATAATTCTATGGGTGAAGCTTGAAATTTGGCCTACTAATTATCAACTACTACATGAATATATTATTAAAAATTTCCTTGTTGAGGGGTATAACCTTTGTTTCTCAACTTATCCTAAATACACTCATGCACAAAATGTTCACCTCCAAAGATGAAGTAACCTCCTAGTGGTCCCTTCTTATTATATTGTTGGTTTCCCTTGAAACTACCCTTTGAGCCATTACCTAATTTATCACTCCCTAAACCACTATTGAATCTGGTATTTTGATTCTTGAACTAAATCTTGGAGTCTCCAATCTAATTCCATTTATTCTTTTTAAAAGTTGGTTTAGAACTTCCAAACTTTTTCTTAAACATGTCACTAACCTAAGTAAGAAATTTCAAATTTTGCTTACATTTCACTAATTTCCTAAAGACTTGGTCCATGGTAGATGGTTCATGAACATCCATCTCTCTAACAATCTGGGATTTTAATCTGATGATAAACTTCCTAATCTTGAACATTTCATCTGCCTAGTACTGAGGTACAAAATTCAAAATTTTGATGAACTATTACCCATACTCATTTACCAATAAGTCTCCTTGTTTCACATTCTTAAAATCCATAAGATTTTTATCAAAACATAACTGTGGAATCCATCATTATCTAAATAGTGTCACAAACTAATCCCAAGTAGTGGTGGTCAAGTTTAGATTCATTTTCAACTTCTTGTTGTCCCACCATGTCGTTGCTTTTCCAATCAACTGATAATCTCCCAAAATAGTTTTGGTGACCTTAAAATAGTTTCAAATATTTAAATACTTTTCCATTTTAGTTAACCATGCTTCAGCTTTGGTCCTCATAATGGTTCCATCAAACTTAGGTGGATTCACCTTTATCATATTCCTTACCAATTCTATAGTTACACATGCTCTCGCATCTTGAGGCACTTCTTCATGTGTCTACTTCTGATTAATTTCCTAATCATTAAGATGCTCTTCAGGTTCATCCTTATGGGATTCTTCCTCTTATTCATGAATTTCATATTCCCAGGCTATGACTCTATCTCTAGTCTCATTCATGGTTCCAAGATTTTGATCTATGTTACTTGTTCAGCGATAAATTGTTTAGAATCAAATAGAGGGTTATTATCATTGAAATTCAAAAAAAAATTATCTAATGCTCTTTCTCACACCATTATTTGTTATGGAATAGAATAATACAAAAATATTATCAAACTCATTAAGTTATAGAGTTTGAGCCACATCCTTGATACCACAATGTAACATCTCCATAGGGATTTACTATAATAATGTAGTAATTTAAAAAAAATTACTCGACACTGATTCTTTCATTAGATTACACCACAAAAATATAATTAGTGATTTCAACATACTAACTAAGCATATCAAACTTAAGTAAACATGTACAACTATATTTACTAATCACTAGAAACTTATGTAAATAGTCATAATTACATAAGAAAAGTAATCATAATAAAATTCAGCCATGGATGGTACAATAATATAGCCTCTACTATTATTTCACAATAAAAATCAATTACATTTCCATTCAGCATAATGCCTCAATAAGTACAATAATAGATATAATGTTCCATGGAGCTCAAGTCACACCAACTCCTATATCACTAATAATTTCAAGTGTAATCTCCAAGTAAGTACTACAATAGGGAGGGAGAACATCATTAGAGCACTTTTACACAACAACCACATATCATTGATCCCTTAAACTATCCCCCAAACAAGGAATGTCCCTCCCTTAATGGATTAGGAGATAGTGATGGTGTGAGAATCTAGAGAGACATGATTATATCCATGTGTTGTAAGATTTCTACTACATGATGTCTACCATAAATAAAATTCATACTAATATGATATTGCACAAGCATGTAAATCAAACATATGAAATGATAATGTCTATCTAACAATACTTTGGCCAAAGTTTTTAAAAACATATGATCTCTAGGATCAGTTAAATTCATATACACCACTTGATTAGATTACTTTCATATGGCATTGAAGATGCTAATTAAGTCAATGAACTCAGTCTCAATTCTTAGTTAGAACCAATAATGCTATATTTGGTTAACATTCATTATAACCAATAGATTCATGTAATTATTTATACTAGAAAGTATAAACACATGATAATTATGGAAATAATTACTATACATACAGCTAACCCATCAAACATATGAATGAACCTCATTTATTTTATTCATCACATAAATAATATTTATGAGAAGTATGATTTATTTACCAAATAGGTAGAATACAATTTATTTCAAATAATAGATTTTTTCCTTAAGTAAATGCTAAGTATAAATTTATCATGTTCATAATATATAGATCATACCACTCAATATAACCGTAATTCATAATTTACTTAATGATTTTCTTAAAATCAAAAAAAACATTTGATTATTCATTTATTTAGAAACTTTAGGCTATGTGTATATAGTTATGGTTCCCAATCCATCCGGATTTCATGACTCATATGTTTAGTCACATATTATAACTTTATACACGCCACCTATCCTATACACATATAGGAGACCTAGGTTCTCTTATACTTATATTTCATATATTTATTATATACACTCCATAATATATATATAATTTAGCACACACTGTTTTAATCTTCATAATTTATAAGATGTTTCTTCATTTATTAAATAGACTAGTTTATTCAATACTCCTTTTCATAAACTTGCTAATAAAACTAAAAATAATCTCATTATCTTATTTTTGCCTCTACTAGATTCACAAAAATATCCATAACAGAATTGATACTATTTTGATCCCAAAATCATTCAAATATATAAAACCTTATTCTTTAAAATTCTTCCAAGATGTTCTTTCTTTTCATATTTTTATAAGCATAAGTTATATTCTGTACTTATCTTAACCACATAGAATTTTTATATCCTTTCAAAAGTTCTATATAAAGATTTGATTTGATTTTTGACATATCTCTAAATGAAACAAAATATGTTATTTATGTTCCTAAACCATATGTTCCTTAATATAACATACCCTATTCCATATTTATTTTGTAGACACCTAAAACTAGCCACAACTAGCTTTCGACTGCACTTCAGACCGATTCTTACCAACCATTGTAAATTAAGCCTAAGAATCACTAAACATCCCAAATTTGTTTTTGTATCATTCATCAAAACTCAAAATCACATTAAGTCATTTGTAATTAGGGTATCATATCATATGAAGCCATAACCTCTCATGGATTCATCACTAATCATCATGTGGCATCACAATAAGCAATTTGGCCTATGGACCTATTAAGTGGGTCACATGAAAAAATATCAAATATTGAAAGAGCTAAAAGGCTAATCAAAATTAATTAACAAGCTAAACCAAATTAAATGCCTAGTTGAATTATCCATGTGCAATTTATGAGTAACTAAAAAAGGAAATTCAAAAATTTAAATATTGTGGCATTTCATCATGACCTTTTGTGAGTTATGTGGAGCTTTGGAAATATCCTAAAATATCTCATTTTGGAGACCCATGCCTATTCATTTACAATAATTATTACTTGACAACTATTAACTCTACTAGGGTTATATTTGAATCACCTAGGTTAGGTTTGAACCCATACCATGTTTAAACTACACCTTAACTCACCTTAGGTTGGGGTTAGTTCCTAAGACTATAAATACAATCCCTTTCATATTGAATATTAAGCTATTTTGGTGAAAATTTATCATTCATAAATGACTTCAAATATTTGAGAAGAGTAATGTTATAATGCAAATTGCCTAGAAAGTAAGGTTATAATGCCAAAATATTGAGCCAAGCTACATCAAGCCATGGTGCCAAGGAGAGAAGAAGCTACATAAATTCTATTTCCAAAGACTCTTTGATGTACAAGATAAAAAAGACACTCAACAATGCATTTAGAGCTCCCAAGGAAGGTAAAGGATTCATTATCTTTTGCATTTTAGTTGTGTTTTCATTTGTCTTTTGTTAACTAAGCTCACTCCTAAGGTCTAGGCTTGGAGTATAAGTGTTATTATGTTTATTGAAGTTTTTTTAACTTGAACTAACATGTTACTAATCTCCCTTCTTGGATTCCTATGATCAAAATTTTCACCTGTATATTTTAATTGACGAATAATTTTAGAATGAATACTTTCCTCAAGGTTAATCTAATCAATCCATTCATAACTATAAAAATTTTATTCATTATGGAATATATTATATAGTCTATTACATTTTATACTTTAAAAATTTAAACCTAAAAACACATTCTTATTCTCACTTAATACATCACGTAATATGAACATTCATACACACACACAGACATTCTGCACAGGGTCTGTATTACATTTATTTAAAATATAAACCATGTTGGAAATATAAATACTAAGAGGGGGTTGAATCAAATACCTTAAAATAATAATTTAATTTCACTTATCATTCATGAATCATTCATTCAAACACATACATTAACCAATTCATAAACAAGCATCCACATAATCATACAACATATGAACACAAGAGATATGTGGGAAACCCTCATAGGGGATAAAACCCACTTAAACATAGCTTGGAATATAGTCCTGTAATAAATGAATCAAGATTTATTGAGTCACCAACCCCACAAGGAGCACCAACCCCTCACTAGTCATGCACCAACTCAACTAGGCCTTTAGCAAGCACCGACTTACAAGGAGGCACCAACCCCCAAGGTGACTCAGCAGCAACTCACCTACCTCTTGACAAAGAACCCACTAAATAAAGTATTCCTCTAACTTAAATATTTGTATTTTTTATATTATTTAACAAATTATTTCCTTTCTTATTTCTTTATTCACTTTATATCACTCAAAGCTACCTCTTAGGCTTCCTCCCTCAACATGCCTCTTACTAGGCTTATTAGGTCAACTGACCTTGAAATTCACATGATTTTTTTTTTATATGTTCATCATAGTTTATCTCTCCTATTATTATGGTCTATAATACCTCTAATTCCTTCACAATCTTCCCTCTTATTTTATCATAGGTGTATTCTCTACTACACCTACAATTAGGTCTATTAGGCCTTGTATAAATATAAGTCACTCGCTCACATACTCTTTTGGTCAGCCAAAACACTTTTAAATTTAGATAAATACTAAAATATAAATCAAAATGCATTAAAAATAGGAAAAAATCAAAATTATATCAATTTTATGTGGGAAAAACACATTTAGACCTCATTCTTCTTTTAGGCCTAACAGAGACCTAATGTAATTAGGCCTTCTCAAAGTACATGTTTCACCTTGACCACCTTAGAAAATATTGAGCCTCCATAAATGGATTAAAAACTTCACAAAAAATTTAATTATACCTATTATAAGATCATCTTAAGTCCTAAAAACCATTTATCTCATTTCACTGCTTGAACCACACCTTTAGTCCTACTCACAATTAGGCTTCCTAATGCCAGAAAATTTGCCAACCAAAACTAAATAAAAAACAAAAATTATTAAAAAAGCATACCATTAAATCACATTTATAGAACCTAAATTACATTAAGGTCATCACCATGTTCTCTAAACACTAAAACACAAGGCTTAAATCCTCTAACTTACTCTTACAACATGATTACTTAGAATTGCCAACTAGCTTCAAAACCCGGTCATGATCATTTAAACACCAACATATGTATAGGAACACTCAATGATTATAAATTAAATAATAATAACCTGATATAAACTAAAAAAATATTCATTTTAATTATACTCGTCAACTCTGAGTAAATCACCTCAAACTCATCTCTGTTAGAAGACTACTCAAAACTGCCTGAATGCTCCAAAACATAGTCATGTAAACAATGACTTAAAATACCGATAGATTCACTTTAATGAACTTAAAATGGGTTTATATTATCCTTACACATCATAAAATAAACTTAAATCAAAATAATCACAAGCACACATGATATTTATTGGTCTTATAGACCAATCTATTTACCTCATTTCTTACAAACCTTAGTTAGACAGCCCATTTTGGCTTCAATGCTCCAATCCTATTATAATAAATTTAAAGAATTTATAAATAATGAATAGTAAATCATGTCTTAAAATAAAACATTATATTCATTTAATTCTTCACCTAAGTTAGATAACCTCCAACTCATCACTCCCACTAGCTTACTCAGACTTGTCAAACTGTCTTGAACACAAGTCATGATGATTATGTCTTTCAGTACCTATGTGAAAATTTTTATGGAATAATAATTCATGTGGATAATCCTATGAGATCATTATTTGACTCTCATATATAAATATATCATATTCTAGTGAATATATTGGTCTTGTAGACCGATCTCTCAACTTTACATCTTCATTGTCTCATCTTCACTAGATAGGTCATCTTGTGAACAATATTTTCAAAATTTTCATTGACCTAAAAAATATATAACTAATATGGACATGTGTTACCAGTATTTTAAAAAAATTATGTAATTGTATTCAACCCTAGTCCACGAACACACTCCCCTAATCTCATTCCCACTTCTGCTTGGTTTTTCTCACTGTCTTCCTCACAAGGAGTTTTAGCGATAGGTCAAATTTTATGATCAGTTTAGAAAATTTTAACTATATATCCTGATAATAAACCACCATGTTAATAATACATAAGTATCATGATTAAATCTCCATCCACTTGGAAACTTTGACTCGATCAAATCTACCTGCTATACCAATTTTATTAGAAACAAACATTTTTATGTGGGGTGCACTTACTCACCTAAAAAACCAATGCCACCTAGAGTTTCATAGAAGATACCAATCAATGATACAAACATAAAACTATGCCATCCAAACCATTATAATCCATTTACATCAAGATCTTCCATATTGAATCAATATGAGGGTTTTATGAGGGTTTTAGACTAGTTTCCTTTCTTAACATTCGTTCATAAATCTCTGCCCCTAAAACAAACTCCTAATGCTTGTAAAGCATTTATAGGACCATTTTACATCTCTCCATAATATCTTATATTTCCATACAATAGTCAAACATGCCAACAAGCATGATAAAATCCTTCTTAGGTCTGCAACACCTCATTCTAGCACTTGAGAGACCTTAAATACACTTTTTATTATTTCTTCTTCAAATCAAAACCTAAAATTTAACTAACACACTTTAAAAAACATTTTATACCTCAAATCAAGCTCACATGAGCTCACAATCCTCCAAACCTGATCATGATGCCTTATCATGCCACCTAGGGTCTTAAGACTAGGTCTATGAGAAGACCACCACTGAAGAACATACCATTTTGGCTCACTTCAACAGTCACTTGACTAAATATACACATTTCTCACATCCTATAACATTTTATGCATATATTTAAGTCCATACGCATCCATATAATCATCATCATCATGCCTCTACAAGCCATATCTATATTCAAGAACTAGTCTATCAAATAGACCTACTAAGCACCATACCAATTTGAGACCTTCATGCCATTATAGATGCACTATAAAACTCATTCTCATACCAAAAAACCTCACTCCATGCTCAACCATTTCCACACATCTTCTCACAAGTCTCATTATACTCGCCTCACTATGTTACCAAGCCTTTACCTTCTCACTAGTTCTCTTCATGCAAATGAATAAGCCATGAACTGACCTTGATACCTCCTATGAAAAATTATCCACCTTGTACACATGTTTATATAGTGTCAAACATCTTATTACTTATCTTATCTCACTCACTTATGTAAGCTTCACTATTAATGCCTTCATAAAGACAAGACTAGGCTTCACAATACACTTTGTTCATAAAGACTTGCTTCTTATGAACTTGGTTAACAATGACCTTATCACAACAAGAAATTCAACACAATAAAAATTATATTTATGATTATCTCTAATATAAATACAAAGTAACATTACTCATAATATTGTCACATTACAACATTGTGCCAAGACCTTATTCAGAACTTCAAGGACCTACTAGTCTATGCTTAAGCCATCATGATCATTTATCATGTATCTTCACAAGAGCACCTTTGGGACATCAATTATACTCAATTACCTTTTACAAAAATGACAACATCAATGCCTCAATGTTAAAAAAAATAACATACCTCAATAATCTCCCCCTTTGTCATTGATGGCAAACACTCTAACAAAGCAGATCACTCTCATCTCCCCAAGTTGGATCCAATAAATTGGTCTTTCTCCTCCTTTGACATTAATGACAAAGGGTCATCTCTAAAAATACTACCATCTTATCCTTGGACCTAGAACATGATTTCTCCCCTAAATAAGATAAATATTACTCTAACCAACCAAAAAGGAGCTCAACTCACACAAACTCAACCATGCTCCTCTTAATCTTATGCATACCTCAAACACATAAACCTCACTCTCCTTGCTTGATATCTAGAAATAACTAAATAAATAACTCTCCTTTTTGACAAAGAATATTTTTAGTAATGCCAATCATATTCAACAATCATAAATTCAACACATAGAAATAAGGAAACTAAGAAACATCTTACACACGTGTTCCCCCTAACACCATGCATACCATTTTTAGATGAACTCGCAACACACTACTACTTACCTTGTCCTTGGCATAATTAAAACTAATTGATCACACTTATAATACTCACTGGGGCACCTCACCTTGACATCCATTAAATAACCTTCCCTTTATTCACAACTTTAACTCATAGAATGAGTCATTAGGAATCTCAAAGTAATATCACTTTCTTAACATAGAGATACAAAGCTCAACTATCAACTAGAAGACATCAATAGTCTGAAACAAAGAACAACTTCTTACCTTTCAACAACACTTCCATCTTTGTAAAAAATATTCAAATAGTCTTCATTGACCTCCAAAACATCTAAAAAATATGGCCATGTGTTACCAGTCTTGAAAAGCATTTTTATGTAATTGGACTCAAACCTAGTTCGTGATAATACTTCCCTAATCTCATTCCCAGTTCTACCTAGTTTTTATCACTATCTTCCTCACTTGTATTTTTAGATATAGGTCAAATTTCATGATCATTTTAGAATATTTGAAGTTTGGAACCTACTCAAAAAACCACCATGGGCATAATACATAAGTCTCAAGCTTCAACCTCCATACACTTGGCAACTTTGACTCGGTCAAATATGCCTTTTATACCAAATTTATAAGAAACAAGCACTTTTTTGTGGGGTCCACTTAATCACCTAACAAATCAATTCCACCTATAGGTTCCTATAAGAGGCCACTCCATGATCCAAACATCAAACTAGGTCATCTAATCCGTTCTAAGCCATTTCCATCAATATCTTCCATATTAGGTCACTATGAGGGTTTGAGGAGGGTTTTAGACTGATTTTCCATTCTTAACATTTTTTCATAAAGATCTACCCCTAAAATCAACTCCTAATGATTGTAAATAATTTATATAACCCTTTTCCATATCTCCCTAAGAGCTCAACTTCCCATGTAATAGCCACAGGTGCCAACAAGCATTAGAAAATCCTTCTCGAGCATGCAACACCTCATTCTAGCACTTGAAATACCTAAAATCCACTTTTTATGCTTTATTATTCAACTCAAGACCTCAAACTTCACAAACACACTTGAAACAACATTTCAAACCTCAAATCATGCTCACATGATCTCATAAATGTCTAATCCTGATCATGATGCCTCATCATGCCACCTAGGGTCTTAAGACAAGGTCCATGAGAAGACCACCAATGAAGAACATACCCCTTTGGATCACTTCAAGATCCATGTGAATAACTCTACACCTTTCTCACATGCTCTAACATGGTATTCAAAGTTTTAAGTCCATAAGCATCCATATCATCATCATCATGCCTCTACAAGCCATATCCATGCTTAAGAACTACTCCATCAAACAAACCTACTAGGCAACATACCACTTTGAGACCTTCATTCCATTATATATTCACTATAAAAATCACCATCATGCCAAGAAAGCTTATACCATACTCAACCACTTCCACACATCTTCTCACAATCCTCATTCTACTCACCTCACTATATTACCAAGCCTCTACCTTCTCACTAGTTCTCTTCATGCAAATGAATAAGCCATGAACTGACATTAAGACCTCCTATGAAATATTATCAACCTTGTACACATGTTTACATAGTTTCAATCATATTCCTACTTACTTGAGCTCATTCAATTCACCAAGCTTCACTATTAATTCCTTCATAAAGATAAGACTAGGCTTCACAATACACTTTGTTCATAAAGACTTGCTCCTTATGAACTTGGTTAATAATGACCTTATCACAACAAGTAATTCAACATAATCAACATTATATTCATGATTATCTCTCATATAAATACAAAGCAACATTGCTCGTAATCTTGTCACATCACAACATTATACCAAGACCTTATGCAGAACTTCAAGGACCTACTAGTCCATGCTTAAGCCATCATGATCACTTACCATGCATATTCAAAAGAGTACCAATAGGACATCAATGACAACATCAATGCCTCAACATAATAATAGGAACATACTTCAATAGTCTCCCACTTTGTCATTGATGGCAAACACTCTAACAAAGTTGATCACTCTCATCTCCCCAAGTTGGATCATCCAAACTGGTCTTTCTCCCAATCTAATATTTCTTCCCCTTTAACATTAATGATAAAGGGCCATCTCTGATAATACTACCATCTGATCCTTGGACCTAAAACATGCTTTCTCTCTTAATCAAGATCAATTTTCCTCTAACCAACCAAAGAGGAACTCAACTCATAAAAGTGCTCAAGCATACTCCTCTTAAGCTTATTCATATCTCAAACACATAAACTTCACTCTCCTTACTTGATATCTAGTAATAACTAAAGAAGTAACTCCCATTTTTGACAAAGCATCTTTTTAGTATGTTAACCATCTTCAACAACCAAAAATTAAACACATGGAAACAAGGAAACTAAGAATCATCTTAGATACATGCTCCCCCTAACACCATGCATACCATTTTAAGATGAACTCAAAACACACTACTACTCATCTTGTCCTTGATATGAGTGAAACTAATTGATCAAACTTAAAATACTCATTAGGACACATCACCTTGACATCCACTGAAGAACCTTCCCTTATCTTCACAACTTTAACTCACATGATGAGTCATTATGACTCTAAAAGTAATATCACTTTCTTAACATAGAGATATAGAGCTCAACTTTGAATTGCATGACACTAATAGTCTAAAACAAAGAAAAACTTCTTACCTTTTAACAACACTTTCAAGTTTGTAAACAATCTTCAAACAGTCTTCATTGACCTCTAAAACATCTAACCAATATGGACATGTGCTACCTATCTTGAAAACAAATTATGCAATTGGATTCAACCCAAGTCCATGACAACACTTCTTTAATCTCATTCCCACTCCCACCTAATTTTTCTCACTATCTTCCTCACTTGGATTTTTAGCAATAACTCAAATTTCATGATTGTTTCAAAATAATTTAAGTCTATGACCTACTTAAAAACCACCATGAGCATAATAAATAAGTCTCAAACTTTAACCTCCATCCACTTGAGAAATTTGACTCGATCAAATATGCTCGTTATACCAAATTTTTAAGAAATAATCACTTTTTTATGGGGTCCACTTAGTCACCTGATAAACCAATGCCACTTGGAGGTTCTTGGAAGAGTCCACTCCATGATCCAAACATCAAACTAGGTAATCCAATCCATTTTGATCCATTTCCATCAATATCTTCCATAGTAGGTCACTATGAGGGTTTTAGGAGGGGCTTAAACCAATTTCCATTCTTAACATTATTTCATAAATATCTACCCCTAAAACCAAATCTTAATTCTTATAAATCATTCCTATAACCCTTTTCCATAGCTCCCTAAAATCTCAACTTCCAATGCAATAGTCACATGTGCCAATAAGCATGAGAAAATCCTTTTTGGGTCTACAACACCTCATTCTAACACTTGAGAGACCTCAAATCCACTTTTTATGCTTTCTTCTTCAAATCAAAATCTTAAACTTTACCCAAAAACTTTAAAAAACATGTTAGACCTCAAATCATGCTCACATGAACTCACAAGCCTCCAAACCTGATCATGATGCCTCATCATACCACCTAGGGTCTTAAGACTAGGTCCATCACAAGACCACCAATGGAAAACATACCCCTTTGGCTCACTTCAAGAGTTATGTGACTGACTCTACACCTTTATCATGTGATATAGCACTATATGCATACATTTAAGTCTATACACATCCATAACATCATCATCATGCCTCTACAAGCCATATCCATGCTCAAGAACTAGTTCTTCAAATATACCTACTAAGCATGGTACCACTTTGAGACCTTCCTACCATTATAGATGCACTCTATAACTTGTTCTCGTGCAAAAAAATATCATACCATGCTCAACCATTATCACACATTTTCTCATAAGCCTTAGTCTACTCACCTCACTATGTTACCAAGCCTTTACCTTCTCACTAGTTCTCTTTATGTAGATGAATAAGCCATGAATTGACCTTTAGACCTCTTATGAAAGCTTATCCACCTTTTACACATGTTTTCACAGTGTTAAACATATTTTTAGTTACCTAAACTCACTCACTTCACTAGGATTTACTATTCATGCCTTCACCAAGATAGTACTATGATTCATAATATGCTTTGTATACAAAGACTTGCTTCTTATGAACTTGGTTAACAATGACCTTATCACAACAAGAAATTCAACACAATCAACATTCTCTTTCTGATGATCTCTCATAGAAGTAAAAAGCAACACTACTCATAATCTTGTCACATCGCAACATTATGCCAAGATCTTATGCATAACTTCAAGGACCTATTAGTCCATGCTTAAGCCATCATGATCACTTACCATACATCTTCACAAGAGCACCTTTGGGACATTAATTATACTCAATTACCTTTGGCATAAATGATAACATCAATGCCTCAACACAACAACATGAACATACCTCAACAATCTCCCCCTTTGTCATTGATGGAAAACACTCTAACAAATCATATTGTGATCTAGGAATTTAACTCGAGAGCTGGTTAGTATGGTGTTAGTTTCAAAAATGAAAACAAAATGAAACAAACACACTAATAACATAACATCTCTAGGCCTAGACACTAGGGAGAGCTTAGTTAATAAAAAAATGACAAACATAACTAAAATATAAGGAATAAAACACAATAATTCCTTCACCTTCCTTGGATGTTCCAAATGTATTTATAGTGATAGCTTGCTTGGCTTATGCTCATGAAGTCTTCATCAAAGGAGGCTTGGCTATCTCCTCTTCTCCTTGGTACCTTATGGATTTGGCTTGGCTTGGGATTGATTTGGCATGGTAACACTAATTTCTTAAATCTTTTGGAACCATTTGTGCATTATAAATTTTCATTATCAAGTCTTAGAAATTATTTTTATGGCCTCTCTATTTATAGATTTTTGAGAATGTCTAGAATCAACCTGAACCATCCATCTTGGGATTGAGATGTGTGGTTGAGGATTAATTCAATTTTTAGAATGAATTTTGTAATTATCCTCATCATGACATTGGAAGAAGGGGAAATTAAGAGGCATGGAGGGCATCTTGGAAGGCATTGATGAGGCATGGAGGGCATGAATACTGATATTTGTGGCATTTATGGCCTAGAGATGCCTTCCCAATAAATGAGGTCATTTGATGATGCAGATATTCAATATCCAATTTAAAAAATAAATATTCAACAATTTTTCATGTAATTCTTAATTAGGCTCTAATTTGGGTTAATTATCTCTTAAGCATGTTTAAGAACTTTGTGCACAAATTGCCTAAATTGATCAAAATGCCTTGTTATTGGTCCAAAATTTAATTAGATTGGAATTAGAAGGTGATGTTAGATGCATTGGATCTGTTATCCCATTTTAGATGTTTCCAAAAATAAATAATAAAGGCACATGTCTTGTGTAAGAGATTTGATAGGAAAGAGCAATCCAGAGCACCTAGGTACAAAATTGGCATTTTGACTCGAAATAATCTGATCATAGTTAGTTGACCCATAAATTAAATTAACCTATTTAATGATACTCTAGACAAAATCATCGTGTGAATACATTAGTTTCACATCATTTATCATGTTTTAGTGTTTTTAGGCCAAATTATGTGTTTTAGGTGGAAATTAGCCAAAACCCTGATTGGAGGTTATCGATGGCTAGATTTAGGTGTCTACAGTTTGCCCCTATTTGGGAAAGTGTTGCAAGATATAAGAATAGTAACCTCTTCTCAAATAATGAAAATATCATGTATGCCTACAACTATAATGATGATAAACTAACCATATGATGCCCCCTCGAGGGAATGATTGGCATAAGTAGGTCGAAAAATGATCCCTCAAAAGTAAAGAAGCGAAATGAGGAGACAAAAGAAAGGAAATATGATGGGGTGAAAACACAATGATACTAAAAAAGTAGTCAAAATCATTGAGAATGCAAGTGGGGTGATGCACAATGGTTTGCCCAAAGGTAGTTGTAAACATTGGACCTCGATAGTGGCAACGTGGTATAATAACACTATAATTTTCCCAAAGGCAGTTATAATCATTGAGAAGATGGAGCTACACCAATTAGGATAGACAAATAATATAATAACATTCCCCTATATATGAATAAAAATTAAAGTGGTGACAACATAATGATTTGCCTAAAGGTGGTTATAATCATTATGAAATGTAGCTTGGATGGTGCACAATGGTTTACCCAAAAGTGGTTATAAACATTGTACCCCAATTATGGCAAACATGATAAACTTGGTTGATGATGATGATAACTTAACATAGAGAGTAATTATGAATTGGAACAACCTACTAGTAAGGAGATGCTCATACAAACTAATAAAGGTTGAAATCTTTTCATGTTTAATTACTATGTTTGGGATATGATTAGGATGGAATCGAGATGTTGGTGATGAAGAGATGCCACCATTACTGAATAGACTTCTTGAAACTGAGATTTGTTGTACCATGTGATGGTAGGCTTCATGATAGAACACCATAAAGACTTGGCCAAAATATGCATGAGGACTGACTCTCATAATCCCATACTCAATATAAAATAATGCACCAATGATAGAAACCATGATGAAAATGTAAGAATATGAATATGGATATATCCCAATGAACACACATAAATAGAATCAAGGCAATAGTGTTAAAAGCAAACAAACACATAGACAAGTAAATAAAATAAGTAGAAATAAACAAACAAACAATGCAATAAAAATCATATGAACATTGCCCCTAGAAAATAGGTGACAACTGAACAAATGAATAAAATAGGGGAATAGAATAAAAAGAAGGGGGTGTTTGAGTTATCTCCATATGCACTAGGAAAGTGGACACTACCTATATAGTTCCATAGATGTAATATCTAGTAAAAACTTCAAGCCAAATGTAGTTCTCCCAGGGAATGGGAAGAATGTGATAATTGATGAAAACAAATAGAATTAATGTGAGAGAAGAAGAGGAATGGTCTTTCAAAATGGAAAGTGTGTGAGAGAAAAAGGCCAAAAAGGATGGGGAAACGAAATGACAATTGATTTACTTGTAACTTAGTAAGGGTTCCCAGAATCCTTAAGGCAAAGAAGGGGTCAATGTTTTTGCTCTTTTCTAATGATTTTTCAAATGTTTTTGGAATTATTTTGCAATGTATAAACTCAATTGAGAATGATGAGAAACTAAATGGTTCAATCTCGTAAAAAGGTGAGAACATTTAAACTAAGGTTGCTCACAAAATGGTGAGAGCGTGGCTTAGGTTTCTCACAAAATAGTGAGAGCATGGGGAAAAGGGTTGATTGAGATAACATAAAAAAGTATTGAGTGATGCCTACATAGTCCCAAAGTAGGACATCAAGTCACTATAGTTCCACCCTTACAGTGAAGGAATTCAACTAGTATAACAGTCAATTCAAAGAAAACAAACACAATTGATAAAAAGGCATAGTATGACATAGGAAGTGGTAAGTTGGTACATCAAGGATTAGTGTTTCCCCTAGTTTTTCCATAGGTGGTTATAACAAGGGCATAATGGCATAGATCAAAGGTACTAATTTTCCCAAAGGAGTTTATAATTAGTAGCGAGACCAGTGGTAAGAAAGGAATAACAAAGGATGAAACTATCAAAACTTTTGTCACACTATCCCAAAATATGATCTATGTCTGAATTACTTGAACCAATTGATGAAATTGATCAGATACCTTGATGTTGTGTAATGAATTTAAAAACCAAGGTCAAATGAGCTAGGCTTTAGAACACACTGGGCTGAAAGGTTAGAAGTGGAAAGTGGATACAGTGAAGAGGATGGATAAGAATGGTATTTGTAGAAAGAAGAATAGTAATAAAATGGAATAACTAAAATGGTCCTTATAGACAATACACCTTAGCACTCAAGTATAGTACTACTTGAGGTGAATAATATTCATCAACTCTAGAAGTTCATCTCCATCTAATGTGGCAAGCCTAAATGTGCCTGATCCATAATCTGTAGTAATGATGAAAGGCCCTATCTAGTTTGGTTTGAATTTCCCTTTATGATTATTCTCAACCATGGTATTCTTTTGGTTTTATTTAATAAAAAGATCACTAAGTTAAAATTTTATAGACTTAACACACTAATTATAGTGGCCTTTGAGTCAATTTTGATATGCTCAAAGATTATTGAGTGCAAATGTGCATTTCTCATCAAGTAGATATAGCTCTTGTAGGCGAGCTACTTGATAGTCATGATCACCTAGGACATTCTTAAAGGAGATGCATAGTGAAGGAAATTCAACCTCAATGGGAAGGATGGCTTCAATACCATAAAAAAGTGAGTATGGAGTGGATCTTGTGGGGGTACGATGATTGGTATGGTATGCCCAAAGGGCAAAGAATATCTAGAGATGCCAATCATGATTGGCATCATTGATAATCTTTTTGAGAATATTGACAATGGTTTAATTGGATGCCACGGCTTGACCATTACCTTGATGGTAATATGCTGTAGAAAAATATTATGTGATGTTATATTCAGTACATAGCTAGTCTACATCCTTGTTCTTAAATGATCCTCTATTATCAGATACAATGTCAGAGGGGATACCGTAGTGGCAAATGAGATGGTTGAAGATGAATTTGAAAATTTGCTTTCCAATCACGTAAGTGAGAGGTATAATTTCAACCCACTTAGTGAAATATTTAGTGGTGATAAGGATATGTTTATGGCCATCAAATGAAGTGCGGTTGATCTTCCTAATGAGGTCAAGTACCCATGTATAAAATGTCCATGGTGTCAACATCGATTTTAGAGTTCTTGTTGGAGCATGAATCAAATTAGCATGCCATTGACATTTGTCACACTTTTTATATATACAGTGGCATCTATGTCCATTTTAGGCCAATAATAATCAGTATACAAGATATTTTTGGATAGGATTACCCTGCTAGAATGAGATCCACATACTCCTTCATGAACTTCTCTTAACACTATCATAGACTCTACCAAAGTTAAATATTGAAGTAGATTTCCATCAAAAATGTGATGGTAAAGGGTGGATCCAAGTAGAGTATAACAAGAAAAATGATGAATAAAGGCTTTGGTTTGTTTTTGAGATAGGTTAGGTGGAAAAACTTGGTCATGAAGGTAGTTGTAAAGGTCTAAGTACCAGATAGAATTAGGACCAACAATATCACAAATCATGGCAATAATTAAAGGTTCATGAATTAGTGCTGACAAATTCTCAATGAGAAACTAATATTCTCTAGCTTTATCTATTTGTCAAATTAGAGATCCAATAGTAGCCATGGCATATGTATCTCTATTACTAGCCCTTGGTATGTGCTCAAATTGAATGTTGGTAATTTGTTGTTTAAGAGTGCCAACCATGGCTTTATATAGAACCAACTTATCATCTTTGGTTTGAAAATGATCTATGACCTAATTGATGATTAACTAAGAATCACCATAAACTTAGAGATGAGATATATTCTAATGTACTGCTTGTCTAAGACCTACAATAAGTGCTTCATACTAAACCATGTTGTTTATACAAGGAAAGCTAATTCTAAATAATTTACAAATTAGATCTTCTTATGGTGTAATAAACAATAGGCCTACCCCTGATCCATGTGTAGTGAATGAACCATCAAAATACAGCTTCCAAGGCTACTCCTCAAGGGGTGTGTCAATGATGGTTATGATGGATTCATTAGGAAATTGAAATGTGAGTGGATGTGTATCTATGAGAGGTGCTTCAGCAAGTTAATCTACAAGAACTTGTCCCTTGATTGCCTTTTGATTGACATACTTTATGTCAAACTCACTAAGAATCATGATCCATTTAGCCATTCTAACTTACAAAAATATTTTATATAGTAGATACTTGAGTGGATCTACTTTTGAAATGACCATGGTTTTATTATTCAACATGTCATGGCACAGTTTCTGAGCTATGAAGACCATGGCTAGACAAGATTTTTTAATAGGTACATAATTATGTTCATGCGTAACCAAGGTATGGCTTAGGTAGTATATAGTGTACCCCTTTCCATTCTCATCATGTTGAGCCAAGATTGCCCCTAGAGCATAGTCAATATCTGATAGGTATAACAAGAATGGCTTTCCTGGCATAGGAGGTAATAAAATAGGTGGATTAACATGATAGTGTTTGAGTTGTTGAAAATCTTTTTGGTAGTGATCATCCTAGTGAAATGAAACTCCCTTCTTCAAAAGGTGTGTAAATGGATGGCACTTGTTTGCTAATTGAGAGATGAAGCATCGAATTAACTAAATTTTACCTTGTGAACTTTGAAGTTGCTTTAAATTGAATGGTGGCAGCATATTGGTTATAGCATATACTTTAGCCAAATCAAACTCAATACATCTACGAGACACGATGAAGCCAAGTAATTTTCATAAATTTACATTAAACACATATTTATTTGGATTGAGTCTGAATTTATACTCCCATAATCATTCAAATATCTTTCATAGCACTATTAGATGGTTGGCCTTGGTTTTAGATTTTCCTAATATGTCATCTACATAGTCTTCAACAATATCATGCATCATATCATGGAATATGATATTCATGGCCCTTAGATATGTAGCCCCAACAATCTTAAGGCCAAATGGCATCACCTGATAACATAATGTTCCCCATGGAGTGGTGAACATTGTTTTATGTTGGTCTTCTGGTGCTATTTTGATTTGGTTGTATTCTCAAAAGCCATCTATGAGTGAAAGAAATTTATAACCTAATTAGGTAAGGGAAAATCATATTTAGGACAAGCTTTTTTGATATCTTAGAAATTAGTATAAATTTTGATCCCTTCAAGATTTTTGCTAACAGGTACAACATTAGAGATCCATTCAAAGTAGTTAATGGATCAGATACATCCTACTTCTAAGATTTTTTCCAACTCTTTCTTTACCAATATAATAATGTAAAGATGCATCTTATGTAGCTTTTGTTTTACCAATTTGGCATTAGGATTAACCACAAGGTGGTGTAGAACCAAGGTGGGGTCTAAACCTGACATGTCAGAATAGGCCTATGTAAAGATATCTACAAATTATCTCAATAGAGATGCAAAGATTTCATGTTCCTCCTTAGTGAGGGGCATGCCTAATTTTATCCATTTTAAGTCTGATGGAGTCCTGATATTTACCTCTATTATATTTTGGACTAGAACAATCGAACCATCTTCTAAGATAGTAGGCAATGACTTAAACTATTAAATTATGTCAAGGTCCTCCATTAGGACTTGCTCTTCAACTTCTCCTAGGCATGATGAATTTGAGTCCTCTAATGGGAGATCTAGCCATGTGACAAAAATAGTGAGAAATTCTTGAAGAATTTGATCAAATAATTTTTGTTTCTCAAAGTTAAACTCAGATCCACAGGCAAGTTCATTGTTGGTGGTCTCTTGGTCTAAATGCAAAGAAGAATGAACACCCTCATCTAATGGTGCTTGAAACAAGTTTTCACCACTAGACTAGCCTTTATCTTTACTTTCTCCCTGATCAAAAAGTGCCTCAAAGAGGTTTTCACTTTGGGACCTCAATGTTTTACTTATTTGTTTTTGGCTAAGGGTGTTCACTCGCTCTCCAAAATATGTTGTAGGATCCAATGTGATTGAGAATCCTAATTTGTGATCTCCCGATGGAACATTGTCTCTAAAGCCTAAGAAATCATAAAATGCCTCATCATTATAGAACTCATCAATCAATATACTAGATTCTTGTTGGTCCTAATCTTTTAATTGGGGATAATATAATGGTAATGGGTTGCAACCAGTGGCTAGGATAAGGGTAAAAATGGTATTTTTATCAAATAGGTTGGTTTTAGCTAGGTCATCAAAGGTGAGGCTATGATCAGACTCTGCTTCATTATCAGCATCATCATCACTAGTCTCTGGTGATGGAGTTTGAATAAGATATGTGGGGTCACCCCCAGGTAGTTTAAATCTAAGTCTATAAGGTCTTTCATACTTAGTCATGAAAATTGGCTTGATGGTTACTTGTTGATTCAGTCTGAGGCCTCTTCCTTCATAATTGTCATGCTCCATGATCCTATTGGGAATAGGATACTTTGCATTTTTATAACAATCAACTTAGTTTTCACTGTATAACCATGATTCATCCCCTTCAAGAGGGTCAGGTTCTAGGCCAAATACTAGTACAAATGTGATAGGTCCCTTATCTTTTCTCTTTTATTTCCAATGCATATGTGGGGTGACTTTAGGTCACCCAAAGGTTTTTAGATTTTGAGGAAGATTGGCAATATGGAATGTATCATGGGTCACGTAATATCTTGATCCATTATCTAAAATGGTGAAATGATTAGAAGCTTTAGGAGGTGGTATGTGGGAAAGGGAATCTAAAGTATTAGGATCTATGCAATTATTTGGTGAAGGATCAATAAGTATAGCTTTTCCTTTATCCTGATTGGAACTAGGATTCATACCGTATTGATAATTATAGCATTATAATTTAGCCTCATGATGCTTGCAGTGTCCATATGGGTGTAAATCTCCTAGAATATTCACTTCCATCCCATAAGTGGAAAAACTTGATACATTGGTGCAATGTCGATGGGAGTACATGAATCTCATGTAACCAAGGCATGTCTAGAAGTATATTGTATGATAACTCAAGATCAAGCACATGGTAAAGTGTATCATGGGTTAAAGGCCCAATGATAACTGGAAAACTAATGGTGCCTTATGATTCTCTTTCTTGATTATCATAGGCTTTGATGGTTATTGTTTCTAGGAGCTTTAGAGACACTATGTTGAGGTTAGATCCATTATCTATAAGGACATGTTTCACTTTATGCCATCTTATATAAACTTCTATGTATAATGGATTATTATGGAGTAGGCCAAGAGAAGACATATCACTTTGGTTGAATGTAACTTGTTGGGTTAGAGTTAGGTGTCCAACCAAAGCTTAAAATTTATCAGGGGATATGTCACTAGCAAAAGTGGATTGGGTCAAAAACTCATTCAAGATATTCTTATAGATTATTAACATTTGTAGCAAATCTAAAATAGAAATGTGTGCTGGTGTCTTCTACAATTGTTTCATAATATCAAACTTCTTGTCTTGGTTAGTAGTGAATGGTTTATTCTAAGGATAAATGATTGGTTAGATGATAGGCAGAGTGGCAGATGGTTATGGTTTTAGGATAGTAATCTCTGACCTCTAAGTTGTGATTACATAATCAGGGTTAAATATTGGACCATTATTACTAACTAATATTGGGAATGGTGTGGGACCAAATAGGACAAGTCTCAGTTGTTAGTGCACTTGTACATGGTCATGTGGCAAGGATGAATTGCCAATATAAGGTCCAAAAGGGGAAATACTAGTTTTTTGGTTTGCCTATATGCACTCTTAGGTCAAATAAGGGTTATTCATGTAATCGAGTTGAATATTGTTATTTAGTAATGGTCTAAGGTGATTAGTACTTGGTCCAGGATTAATAGAGATGGTATTAATGCTACCCCCTACAATATGACCTACAACCCTATTGTAGTCATGTGTAATTACATGGTAGGTTTGTTGGTTGTTACCATTCTAACCTTGGTTTTGTCCATTATTCTATTGTTGTGAGTTTTGTTACTAATTTTGTTGATTTTTTTGGTTCAGCCTTTGATTTTGATACTATTGGTTTTGCTTTTGCACTAGCTATTGTTGTTGTTACTGATTGTTATGTCAGGGAAAGGGGTTTTGATAAATCCTATAAGTTTGATTGGAAGTGCAAGCATCATTATCTAATGTTATCTCCCCATTATCCAGCATATTCTTAATTAAATGATTTATTTGGACACATCTTTGTAGATTATGCCCATTGACCTGATAATAGTCACAAAATTCATTTTCATAGTACCAATCAAGATAATAAATGCCTTATGGATAATGCTTTGGTATAGGCCAACTAATCATATTAGTGGTAGCAAGATTATGAAATATAGACTCAATAGGTTCTCCTAGGTCACTAAAGACATGATGTGTAGGGATGGTTCTCCTAGGAGGAGGGGTTTGCAACAGTAAAGGATATTGTATTTTTTGTGTAGGTCTTGGTTATTGTGCTTGCAGAATTGGTTGGAGAGGTTACTGGGTAGGAGTTAGCTAAAAATGTGGTTCAGATAATGTTTTCAACATTTGGATATGATAGGATTTGGTTATTTTATTTCCCACAACATTCCTATTATGGTTGAATTTCTTCGATCTTTATTGGTTATTGACCTGTGTCGATTGTGATGCTTACATTTGAATAGGATGTTGATGTTGACCATTTCCTTGATTGGTACCTTGATTTTGATTAGTTGAATTAAGCTTGATGACTCCTTTATTGATGAGTGCCTACTCGATCAACAAACCTTTATCAATGATCTCTTTGGACGTATGTGCACATTATAATTCCAGATGATAAGTTATCTCACTATGCAAATTTTTAGTAAACACAGTGGCTAATTATTTATCTAGTAAACTATGGGTGAAGTAGCTTACAAGGGCTCTCCATCATTTTAAATAACTTACAAAACTCTCACCATCTTTTTTCTTTGCTTGCATTAAATCCAATAATGAAATCTCATGCTAAAGATTATAAGAAAAGTGTTGCATAAATTTATCAGAAAGAACATCAAAATTCATTACTAAATTCTTGGGAAACTTTAAAAAACACTCCAAGGCTTATCCCACCAAGCTCCTTGGAAACAATAGCAAAAGGTATATGTTGGTATATGCCATTGGTTGACATGTAACAAAGAATTCGGTCAAATGAGCCTTAGGGTCACCTTTCCCTTTGTATTTTTTGAATTTCAGTGGTTCATATCCTAGAAGAAATGATATCTAAAAATAATCCATGTTGAATGGATAGGAACACGTGTCATCTAATTTGAACTTTTTAGTCTGTTTACCCACTTGAATGGCAGTAATTGCATCCTTCATCAGTTACAATTCTTGGGATAAGAAATTGGAAGGAACATTGGTTTGAGGGAGAAAATTAGTTTGGGTAGATGGTTGGGAGGTCAAAAATGGGACACTTTGACCAGCGTATGATGGAGATACCTATTAGGGTATATTATTTGGGTTGGGGAATGGACAAGGAATACACATACATGGATTAGGCAGTACTTGAAATTGCACACTTAGTTACGTGATATTCTAGTTTGGGTTGGTGATAAAGGTTTGACTTGGAGGATTTTGTGGTTAGGATGGAGGGATATAACTATATTATGCTTGTTGTGGTTGAAAAGGGACATGTTGTTGATTAATTGAACCTTGCTATTTAGTGGGAACTTGTGGTCCAAGACCTTATCTCTGAATTTGTGGCACATTTTGAACCAATGGTTATCTAGTAGGTATTTGAGAACCATGAGGACCTCTTTATTGCATGAATCCCTATGGAGAAGTGAAAGTAGGTTACAGATTCAGCATTTGTTGTTGACTAATATTTACACATTGTTGATTAGTCATTGCTTGGTTTTGAATTGGAATATTAGTCTATGATTGAAGAGGTATGTTTGTCGTTACCTAGCGAGGTGGAACATTAGTTGCCCCTAATTAAGGTGGTAATGTATTTGTCCTCTGTTGTATTGATACACTAGATTGTGTCTTCTATTATGGAATACTACTCATCACTTATTAAGGAGGACTAGGATTCATCACTTTTTGTGATTGAGGTGTGACATTAGCCATTGTTTGATTACCTAATCCCATAGGTTTTACACTTGAGAAAGCAACTAGTTGTGGTTGGGGTGTAGAAACCCCTATTCCCTAGTATGATGATCTACTCAAGGGATTAACTACAGACACATGTTGCTAGCTAGTTATTTGTGCAGTAGTACCACTTTGATCAGGATTGAAAGTTGCTTACACGTTGTCTAATACATTTAGCTCACTATTTAGTATAGAGGATGAAGACACTTCTTCAATAATAGGCATATGCATCAAGTTATCTATCGAAGTGGTTTATATGAATGGGTCAAAATTCAGATTCTCTTATCTAGTTAACTTTATCAACACTCCTATTGAAGGTACTAGGTCAATAAGAGTCTTACTCACAATGTTCATCTAAATGAAATCATGTGCTAGATTTAGGTAGGTTTGATATACCATCTGTATTTTGTTAAATTGATCTTTCATGATGTTTTTGCCTTAATTAGATATATTAGGATCTTGGTACGTTGTTTGGACTAGAGCCATAGGATTGATAGAATAAGCATGTTGATTGTAAATGATATTTTGGGGCACTCTTACTAGACTTGGTAAATTTTCATGGGAGAAGTCTGCTAAAAACTTGGCCCCTACCTCTATGGATCTAACCAAAATCACATATTTATTATCTAACAAATGTCTCTCAAATAAAAATGGATCATATGTGGAAGCTGTATAGTAGAATATGACTATTAAAGAACTTGCTCATCCACTATGGGTATTATATTTAGGTATTGTGTGGCTTGTTCTTGATCCTATTCTGAATAAGGTGGTGTGTTACCCAGATAGTTAGCCAATGGATATTGGCTTTGTTCCCCCGATTGAGTATTATAAGAGGGATAAGAGTTCATCTCATAAGAAATATTATTCGCATAAGGTTCTTGCACCATTTATTCCTATGCAACTACATTACTAATCCTTAGATTATACATGAGTCCACTACGAGTGTAGGAATACATGTTGGGATCCATAGTTAATGTTTTGTGATAAAAGTTCAAAGAGTTCTACAAACTCTAAAAAGGATAAAATATAAAACAAATGATGTTTCAACTTGGTCTAGATTTTTCAAAAGGATCAAAAGGTTTATGCAAAGATTTGTGAGAAAACAAGCGAGTGCAAAGTATCTAACATTTCACCATTCACACAAAGATAAGTAAGTAAATGGACCAAAAATCAAAATGCCAAACTTTAAGGTTGAAGTGTTTCAAATCAGTCTAATATAGGAATTTAAAAGTTGTTAGGTCTTTTGGCTAAACACAGTGTCAAAATCTAGGCTCACACAAGGCATGTGCTAGGACTCTTGGCCAAATAGTGTTAAAAGCTAGACTTTAAAATAGATGAAAGTTTTAATCTAACGGATTTGAAACACTTCTAACAAACACTAGGCACTTGATTCTTGAACATGAACTCGATCAACTAAGTACAAGGTATGAAACAAAAGGCACTTTAGAAATAGTTTATTTTCTCACAAAAATGGTATTAAACTTGGTTCTTTTTAACAAATAAGCTAGACAAAAGTGAATAGTATAACTGTGCTTTAGACAAAGAATCACAAAAGTGTATATGAATTGGCTTGAAAATGTAGGAACAAATTTGGAACTATATACAAGAGGGTCTGTGAAATAATATTTAAAATGTTTTGGGTAACATAACAATGATATACTACCTAAAAGTTGTGGCTAAATGTTTTTTTCAAAAAAACTCTTTAAGGCAAAGATAGTTTCCCATAATTTTAACAACGTAACACTATTTTTCTTGACTCAAAAGTGTTGTGGTGTATAGACTCAAAGTGTAAGTGTTTAGCATAAAATGGCCTAAGTCTATCAAGTGATGACAATGGTTATGAGTCTTAAAATGGCCTTCAACCCAAATTGAAAATTAAACCTAAGTTCCCTCAAGTTTAGTGCAAATGGCGAACCCACATAACACATCAACCCTATGAACTTGTAAAGGTGCAATTCTGAATTTAGATTATAAGTGAATGACTTAAAAAACTTTGGTAAAGGTCTAGACTCAATTAGGTAGCATAAATATGCTAGAGTAGATGATATGACTCGCAAGCTTTTAATGAACTTTTGAACAAGGCAAATTGATGGTCTCATGTGGGCAGCATAACGTCTCTTTGTTTAAATGAAAATTTGGACTATGTGTTTGGTTTGGATTATTTGTTTACACCAAGTTTTGAATTCAAACAAGACTTTAATCTAGAACAATACCAACTAATTAATCTCTCTTAGATTCTAAATTGACAAGGTTACTTGGTATTGTTGGAATCCATTAATATACATCATTTGAGAGGATTTTAAGTGTTCATCCAAAAGTAAATGTGCATTATATAGTAGGGTCTTTATACCTCCCCTTCTCTCAAATGACAGTATTGTGACATGGACCTTGAGGTACACCTTGCACCAACAATACTTCTGCGACAAGTGAGGTTTTGTCCAAGATCTAACAAGTTTTTAAATGATCTAGGGGAATCAATTACACAATGACTTTCATGCCAAACAATTTAAAATAAAATCATGGATTTTGGGTAAGTATCATTTAACTTGTTTCAAAAAGGTCTAGTCCTTTTTTCAACCACTACATATTACTATTCGCTCAGTGTAGTGTGATGTCCAAAGTGCCACTACATCCCGTGTTCAACTCCAAAGGATCCAAATAAATTCAATGTTGGGAGATGAAACCCTGGGTCAAAGTTTCCCTAAATAACTTATAGGAGATGATGAAGTCCCCCTCACAAGCCAAGTTTGCATAAAAATAAAGAAAGCATGAAAGTAGAAAGACCTTAGTGTCATTTTCAAGGTCACCCAAACTTTGATGAATTTTTGGGGAGTGCTTTAGATGACTTTCTTTCTAATCCTTAGACTAGGCTACTTGCAATAAGAATTGCACTTTTGATGCGAAGGTTTCACTAAAGGGGACAAATGGAAGAGCATACACACAACATTCCTCTTTTTTCCAAACAAAAATTAATCTAATCAACTATTGAAAAAAAGAATTGATAAGTGTGTTTAATTTTAAGCCCAATTAAAATATTTGGTGGTGTTCATTTGACCCCTTGGTCTTAGTTGTAAACTTTGAAAACATTCACCAAAAACATCTAAATTCTTTTTTAAACACCACAACAAGGTTCCTAATTGATTTGTAAGCATGCAAAAGGTGATCTAAACATGTTTTGAGCAAATATCAAGCTTGGTCCTACAGCAAAAATGTTAGAATTTCCTTTAACTTTGAAACTCTTTTTGGTTTAAAATAATAAACTTTAGAAAAAGAGATCTCATGTCTATGTTTAAAGAAAAACATAGTGATCAACATCAGATATATACAATCAATGATTACTTTGGCTAACTGATGTTGGTTATCTAACCAACATCAGTTATGCCAATGTGATCATCTCGACAGTTATCTAATCAATGTCAGTTTTACTAACCAATATTGGTTAAGCTATGCAACCGATGTTGGTCTTACTTGCCGATGCCGGTTACTATGTAAAATTGTGGCAAATAAAAATGGAAAAATAAAGTTAGGAAATCAATTTGAAAGAGTTTTAAAGGTCCAAATGAATATTTTAAAGTTTTAAAATGATATTTTTCAGGTGTGAGATGCATCTAGTCCCACCAAGTGTGCCATTATGTGATCTAATAATCTGACTCAAGAGAGGATGGTTAGTATGGTGTTAGTTTCAAAAATTAAAATAAAATGAAAGAAACACACTAATAACATAACATCTCTAGGCCTAGACACTAGGGAGAGCTTAGTTAACAAAAATAAATGACAAACACAACTAAAAAGTAAGGAATAAAACACAAGAATTCCTTCACCTTCCTTGGATGCTCTAAATGTCTTTGTAGTGATGGCTTATTTGACTTGTGCTCATGAAGTATTCATCAAAGGAGGCCTAGTTATCTCCTCTTCTCCTTGGCACCTTGTGGCTTTGGCTTGGCTTGGGATCAATTTGGCATGATAACACTAATTTCTTAAAGCTTTTGGAACTATTTTTGCATTATAACTTTGCATTATCAAGTCTTAGAAATGATGTTCATGGCCTCTCTATTTATAGATTTTTTAGAATGTCTAAAATCAACCTGAACCATCCATCATGGAATTGAGATGTGTGGTTGAGGATTAATTCAATTTTTGGAATTAAATTTGTAATTATCCTCATCATGACATTAGAATAAGGGTAAATTAAGAGAAATTTAGGGCATCATGGAAGGCATTGATGAGGCATGGAGGGCATGAATCTTGTTATTTATGGCATTTATGGCCTAGGGATGTCTTCTCAAGAAATGAGGTCATTTAATGATGAATATATTCAATATCCAATTCCAAAAATAAGTCTTCAACAAGTTTCCATGGATTTTTTAATTAGTCTCTAATTTGGGTTAATTAGCTCTTAATCATGTTTAAGCACTTTGTGCACAAATTACCCAAATTGATTAGAATGCCTTATTATTGGTCCAAAATTTGAATAGATTATAATTGAAAGGAGATGTCAGATGTTTTGGATCCGTTATCCCATTTAGGATCTTTCCAACAATAAATAACAAAGGCACATGTTTCATGCATTAGATTTGATAAGAAAGAGCAATCCAGAGCACCTAGGTGCAAAATTGGCATTTTGACTTAGAATGATTTGATTAAAGTTAGCTGGACCATAAATTGCATTGCCCCATTTAATGATACCCTAGACAAAATCAACACTTGAATATGTTAGTTTCATATCATTTAGCATGTTTTAGTGTTTTTAGGCCAAATTATGCGTTCTGGGTGGAAATTGGCTAAAACCCTAATTGGAGGTTATCGATGGCTAAATATACGTCTCTACACATATCACTCTCATATACCCAATTTGTATCCCTCAAATTGGTCTTTTTCCCAATGTGGTCTTTCTCCCCTTTTAACATTAATGACAAAGGATCATCTCTGGTAATACTACCATCTAATCCGCTAAATAAGATCAATCTTACTCTGAATAACTAAATAGGAGATCAACTCATATAATTACTCAAACATGATCCTCTTAAGCTTATGCATACCTCTACCACATAAAACTCAATCTCCTTACTTGATATCTAGAAATAACTAAAGAAGGAACTCCCCTTTTGATAAATAATATTTTTAGTAATGTTAACCATCTTTAACAACTAGAAATTAAACATAGAAATTGGGACACTAATAAGCATCTTAGGCACATGTTACCCCTAACATCATGCATACCATTTTTATATTAACTCAAAACACACTATTACTCACCTTGTCATTGGCATGATTAAAACCAATTGATTACACTTAGAATACTCACTGGGACACCTCACCTTGACATCCACTAAAGAACCTTCCCTTATCTTCACAACTTGAACTCACAGAATGAGTCATTAGGACTATAAAAGTAATATTAATTTCTTAACATAGAGCTATAGAGCTCAACTATCAACTACAAGACACCAATAGCTTGAAATATAGAATAACTTCTTACCTTTCAATAACACTTCCAGCTTTGTAAACAATCTTCAATTAGTCTTCATTGAACTCCAAAACATAGAACCAATATGGACATGTGTTACCAATCTTGAAAAATATTTTAATGTAATTGGATTCAGCCCTAGTCCATGACAACACTTCCCTAATCTCATTCCCACTTCTACCTAGTTTTTCTCACTATCTTCCTCACCTAGCTTTTTAGCAATAGGTCAACTTTCATGATCATGTTATCATATTTAAAGTTTGTAACCTACTCAAAAACCATCATGGGCATAAGAATAAATCTCAATCTTCAACCTCCATCCACTTGACAACTTTGACTTGATCACATTTGCCTGTTATACCAAATTTATGATAAATAAACACTTTTATGTGGGGTCCACTTACTCACCTGACAAACCAATGCCACCATGGCATACTTGGAAGAGTCCACTTCATGATCAAAATATCAAACTAGATCATCCAATCCATTATGAGCCATTTCCATCAAAATCTTCCATATCGGCTCACTATGAGGGTTTTAGGAGGGTTTAGACAGATTTCCATTTTTAACATTTTTTTATAAAGCTCTACCAATAAAACTAACTCCTAATTCTTGTAAATAATTTCTAGGACCCTTTTCCATCTCTTCCTAAGATATCATCTTCCCATGCAACAGTCACACATGCCAACAAGCATGAGAAAATCCTTCTTGGGTTTGTAACACCTCATTTTAACACTCGAGAGACCTCAAATCCAATTTTTATGTTATCTTCTTCAACTCAAGACCTCAAACTTCACAAACACACTTGAAACAACATGTTAAACCTCAAATCATGTTCACATGATCTCACAAGCCTCCAATCTTGATCATGATGCCTCATCATGCCACCTAGGGTCTTAAGACTAGGTCCATGAGAAGACCACCAATGAAGAACATACCCCTTTGTCTCACTTCAAGAGTCACATGACATACTCTACACCTTTATCACATGATGTAAAAATATATGCATAGCTTCAAGTCCATACATATCCATAACATTTTCATCATGCCTCTACAAGCCATATCCATACTCAAGAACTAGTCCATCAAATAGACCTACTAGGCAACATACCAATTTGAGACCTTCTTTCCACTGTAGATGCACTCTAAAACTAAATATCATGTCAAAACATCTCATACCATGATCAACCACTACTACACATCTTCTCAAAAGCCGCAATCTACTCACCTCACTATGATACTAAGCCTCTACCTTCTCACTAGTTCTCTTCATGCAAATGAATAAGCCATGAAATGACATTGAGACCTCCTCTAAAATATTATACACATTGTATATATGTTTACATAGTGTCAAACATCTTCTTACTTACCAGAGCTCACTCACTTCACCAAGCTTCATTATTCATGCCTTCACCAAGACAAGACTAGGCTTCACAATACACTTTATCCATAAAGACTTATTTCTTATGAACTTGGTTAACAATGACCTTATCAAAATAATCAATTCAACACAATCAACATTATCTTTTTAATGATGTCTCATAGCAATACAAAGTAACATTGCTCATAATCTTGTCACATCACAACATTATGCTAAGACCTTATGTAGAACTCCAAGGACCTACTAGTCCATGCTTAAGCCATCATAATCACTTCCATTTATCCTCACAAGAGAACCTATAGGACATCAAATATACTCAATTACCTTTGACATCAATAACAACATCAACGCCTCAACATAATAATAGGAACATATGTCAACAAACCCTTGTCTATATATTTCCAAATTCTATTCATAGTTTTTTATTGTTACATTTATTTAACATGTTGACTAGGTATTCATTGATTTCAAGCATAATAGAATGATTTAATAGAATCGATTTGCAAAAATGAATGCAAAACATCTTAACTCAGACCCAATTTGTATCAAAATAATTCAATTTTGTGTATAACCATATATATATATATATATATATATATATATATATATATATATATATATCTGAGTATATCATATTAATATTTGAGTTATATGAATATACATCTAAATAATAAACATTACAGAACCTATTTAAAAGATTCAAAAACATAGTTATATATGCATATATTGCCATAACTCCATCTAGGTTTTTGTTCAACTAAAGTAAAATAAATTAAGAAATATAAATATATTTTACCTAATGGATCAACAACCACATATAAACAATTTGTAGTCTATGGAATTTAGATGTATTTTAGCTTAGTTATGTGAATGGTCAAGCCATCCACAAGGCTAAATCTGTGTTTTTTTACCATAACTCTTTACATTTCTAAATCCATAGAATTCAAGCCAAAACATTAATCATACAAGCATACAAAAGTAATTTCATCACTGACCTGGGAAATTACTTCCAAGACTAAGACAAAATTCACCCTTGTATTCTTTTCCTCCTTTCTCTCTTATTATCTCCTCTTCTTCTTCATCCTCTACTTTATTCTCATCTCACCTCTTATTCTCTCTTCTTCCATTCGAGCCTTGCATGAAGTTTATACTAGCTCACAGTCATCATGCAATAATCATGTTTTTCCACTTTAATGGTGACTCATAACCAGTTAACTACCATTAACAAGACTTAGGAAAGCCTTAATTTAAGTTATTCCTTCTTCCCCTTTTTCCAAATCATTATTATACTCATTTCAAATCTATGCATGTTAAAAGTCTGTGTATCTCACTTTAAAATTCCACTAACACATTATTATCAAAGATAAGTTTTACTTCAACTCCAACATAGCCTATGCATGATCACAAGATTAGGCATAACTTTTTTTTTTTTTGATAAAACAATTTCCTTTAATCACTAATAAGATAATCATCTCCTCCCCTTTTATAAGTAAATTAACTTAACACAGAATCAATTATTTTTCTATATTAAAATGATAGGTTAATCAATTATTTATTTTAATCATAATAAGATAATTATTTGTGTTATTACTAATCTATATAGGCTAACTATGTCTTCTGTTATATTAGCTTGATGTTTATTTATATTCTCGAATATCAATAATAGCAAGCTAAATATTCTAAAACATTACTAAGACATCTTGTTAGTCCATATATATTAGTAATTAGATATTGTCTACCAGATTTACATTCTTATAATCATAACAACATAAGTCAATTAAAAATCACATTGTAACATTATTTACTAATTCTATGTAAATATAGGTGATGCAATCACATATATGATTTATTTTATATCTATGAACTAATTGTAAATTAACTTTCTAAACATGTTAATTCTATCAATTCAAACACACAATGCATATAACATTTAAAATCTTATGGTGGTGTGTGCATGGGTCCAGCATTTCTTCTGATCTTTCACCATCTCCATCTATGTTACTCTCTCCAGTGATGTTCTCCCTCCATCATGCTCTAAGTGATGAATTCCACTGTATGCATCTCACACTAAGAATGTAGTTAGTCAAATACTTTATGATATATATATATATATATATATATATATATATATATATATATATATATATATATATATATATATATATATATATATATATATATATATCATAAAATAATGTTATTAACAATAAATGTAACATAATCATTATGTACATAAGTCATAATTAGTCATCTCATAATAATGAACTCATGAAATCTAAGTAACATAATCTATCCCATAATAACATATAACTTATGATTTATTTTAAAAATAACAAATCATTTTAACAACCATATTAATCCATGGATAATTAAGTAAATTAGTTTAGTGAGAGAATCTGGATGTAATATATTAAAAAAATATTTAAAATGTTATCAACGAACCTAGGTAGTAAGTAGATTTGTTGTTAAAGCTTATAGGAACAAACTATGGATACTCGTCCTATTAAAAAATTGTGCCATGATAACATGAGGGACCTTTTTACCATGGTTGACACACATGAAAATACACTAGTTTTTTTAAAATACCTAGAGATCGAGGTTTAGCTTAATGGTATTGAAATTTTTCAACTCTATCAGGATGAACTCTCCCTACCCAACTGAGTGTATATATACAAAAATAAATTATCCTGTATAACTAAAAGAATATAAAAATATACTTATTACCCAAAAACCTTATTACATATTACATAAAATATGACAGAATAATAAATAAATATATATTATCTTGAATATATTTCATAATATTCATGGTTATAAATTAATTTTTATGGTTCTATCAATAAATTTTAACTGAAATAGAAATATCACAATGAAATATGATTTTTATAAATGACTAGTCTATGTTTAATCCAATTTGGAGGCACTGCATCCAATGCGTCCTCTACATGGAATTATGCTTATCAAGGTATCTTTTGCACAACTAGTCATGAAATATATACAAAGTTTTAATGTATACTTGCGTGGGCAAAGGAAAAGGTAAGGAAACATGTCGGGAAGGAAAAAATAAAATAAAATAAAATAACAAAATCAATATTCATAATAGTTTTAGGTCTGCCATTGGGTTTTTTAAATGGGTTAATAGTGTTATAAAAATAATTGTTTAAAACAACCATAATCATTTTCAGGAAAATAGGTGTAACTATTTCTAGTCAAACGGGTGCAACCAACCTTTCTTTAGGTTTAGTTAAATATATATAATTAGTGGTAATCAAATCACTGTAATTTATAGACATTTTTTTAGATTTTATTTGGGTGGGATGAGGTACACTCAATTTATTTTATCAACTCACTTAATTCTTATTGATTTTATGTTCGCCATTGTTATTGGAGAAAAAATGAAATATAGTTTCAAAATGTATTTTGTGAAATACAATTTCAATAACCACTATTTTTTTGAAAAGCTAAAATCATTAACACTTTCAATAGCCATTGTTTTTTGAGAAGCTAAAATTATTGATTAATGATTACGTAAATTACTTTTGATTCAATAGTGTATTAACATAACAACACTAATTTTATTATCTTGTATCTCTCAACTAAAACAAGATTGATTTTTATAAAAATCAAGCACCATCTATTCTGTTATACTTCATTATTATGCAATGTTGAAGACATACAATAATTTTTTATAAGTTGTAACCTTAACAGTTTTTACAATAAATGTTTTGAAATTGGCTATTTCTTAGATCTGCATTATGATGTGCTAGATCCACTCGAAGTTGCCTTAATATATTCTCATGTAGACGTATAGTCCCACTTGTAGTTCCTCCGTAACCTCTTCCCCGATCGTGGCATTCTCTATTCTACACTGACCAACATGACATTCAAAATGCAACCCATGACTTGGTCAATATTTGATTGAACGATCGTAGATCTCCAAGTACATTGGTACTATAACATCCTCGTGTGTTGCTTCCTTATATTTACGCCAAATTTGAATAAAATTATCTTCTTCGCTATATTATATTCACGCATTCTTAAAAAAAAGGTGCATGAGCCATGAATTGCTTACCTTTTCTATTAAATAAGCACGTGACTATACTTTCTCAAAATTGAGACCAACGACAGAGGTATTTTTAAAAAAAAATTTATAAATCTAAACTACCAGTAAAAATTAATAAGAGTGTAACTCACAAGCATGCCCAAAGAAAACCCTACACAGCTCATCATTCAATTTGTAATCAACCTCGTCCTTTTTAATTTAGATGTGTCTATAAATTTCTATTTTAGTTTCTAAATATCATCATCACCCCGCCCCACGAGGTTCCTAACCCGACCAAAATTTTGCCATCGCTATCGATTTGATACCCCTCATGTGAGGGGACAAAATGCTGACCTATAGAATCCACCCAGGTGACAATGGCGTTCACGCGGAGAATTGACCAGCACCACCCACATGGTGGCCAAAGCAGGAAACTACCACCAGCACAAATTGAGTCAGTATTGCATTTTCTAACACCTGTGAGTTAACAGGACACTCAAAAAAATATATCCCCCTGGTTTGGCCCTATTTTGGAATCCACCATGATATCATGATTTCCGCGGTGAGAGAAAAGGTGGTGCCCAACCTCAACGCGCTATTATCTGCTCCATGTTGAATGTCCCATATCAGTGAGGCACACCTTTCAACTTTCTTAGTCATTGGATTTGCATGGACCAGCACAGTGGACCGCGGGCCCTCTCATAGCTGTAAAGTGACCTACAACAAAGGTCACAGGCTGCTTTTTTAAGGGCACTTTACAGGTCTTTGTTAATAGCTTACTTTCGTCCCTGACACAGAGCTGATCTGAGCTGCATTTTCTAGATCTTTGCTATGAGCTTTGTTTCATCCCTTTTAGTTATAGGCAAGTTGATCTGAGCTGAATTTCATAGATCTTTGCTCTGAGCTTTGTTTCATCCTTTCAAGTTAAACCCAAGTCGATCTGAGCTGGACTTTCTGGGATTCCATAGCACTTTGGAAAAATGGATTTGAGATTCAACAGGGCCTCGTGTTTGCTGTTTATATTGTTGCTGCCATCTTTGTGCGAAGGAAAAATGCACCATCATAAATGGAAGATCAATTACCAGAACTGGTCGCCTGACTGTATGCAGGTGCAGGTAATCTCCATCAATGGGAAGCACCCCGGTCCCACTATCAGAGCCCAAGTTGGAGACACCATTGTAGTCGAGTTAGAGAACCAAATGCCGACGGAAAATGTAGTCATTCACTGGCATGGCATTCGCCAGGTATGTTTTCGTTCCGTGTGCTGTTCTGAGAATCGTTTGTGTTAGTTTTATTTTTAATTAATTAGGGTGGATTGCAGATCGGAAGTCCGTGGCACGACGGAACCGCATCCATGTCTCAATGTGCGATCTACTCGGGCGAGTCTTACATTTATCGTTTCGTTGTAGACAGGGTAAATATCGATGGTTTTATCGTGTCTTTTTTTTTTTTTGTTTTGAAGATGAACATTTCATTGCAGTTTATGAATAACAGTTGATTTTTGGGGTGAAATTGTGTTTATAGTTTTGGATTAGATGCTTTTTGAATCATCATCGTAAAATTTATGATGATGAAATATTGATGGTGATTTGAAATATGTTGGATCAAAAATTATGTACATAATTTCATTTAGAAATCATCTATTATTCATTCTTATGGATTGTGAAAACATCAAAACTCTTAATTTATTTCTTTAATTTAATAAATCTACACTTATTCTAATTTAATGTTAAAATTTGACAGGTGCCATTAACACACCATCACTTTCATCAATCACATAACATCAATCACATAAAATTGAAGAATATAATGTTTTCACAACCAAAAATAACATTTTTGTATCAATTTAATGTTTAATTAAAAAAAAAAGTTTTTTAAAAAAAATGCCATACTTTTTTTTAAATGGAAGTTTAAAGTCGCATTCAGTGATCTAACATCATCATTTACACTGTTCTTATTAATGATGGATCGCAGAGTATGAACAAAAATGTAGATCAATAGAGATGTGTTCTCTCTACTCCTGTTTTTATGAAGTTGCGGTCATGTTTTTTTCAGTTTGGGATTAACAGAGAGATTGACGAAAGGAATGATGATGTATGCAGCCGGGGACATACTTTTACCATGGGCACTACGGTCTGCAGCGGTCGGCCGGTTTGTATGGATCTTTAATCGTCGATCCGGCCGGAAAGGAGCCCTTCTCATACGACGGCGAGTTGAGCATCGTTTTAGACGACTGGTGGCACAAGAGCACTTACGAGCAGGCTGTTGGCCTCTCGTCCAATCCTTTTGTCTGGGTCGGCGAACCCCAGGTATAATGTATCACTGTTCCCATCTTCTCCAACTTTCGTCTAGAGTTATATTCTCAATCGAATTAAAATTGAGGATGAGATTTTTCCGATAAATTGTGCATCAAATGTTTAAATGTGACGTGTTTCGAATCACTATTTATAATTCATTATTGATTCGAAACATATCATTTTTCTCTTATCTGGTAATTAGAAATGAGCGAGTTAAAAAATTTCACAACTAATTTATCTAAGAAATCTCATTTCCATTCTCATGAACCATGAAAGAGTCAGAGATCTTGTGAACTAAAATTTCCGTTGGTGTTCAATGCAGTCTCTGCTGATAGAGGGAAAAGGAAAATTCAACTGCACCTCTGTTTCGGCAGACAGTCGCAACACCTGCAATGCCACCCATCCACAATGCTTGCCTCACGTTCTGTCTGTAAAGAGCGGCAGCACATACCGTCTCCGCATTGCGAGTGTGGCGTCCTTGTCAGCCCTCAATTTGCTCATCCAGGTAAAAATCATCTCACAGCACTCTGCGCCACTGACTGATGGTTTAGAATCGATGGTGTTCTGATTTCTGTTAATGTGTGAACATGGACAGGGACACAAGATGACGGTTGTGGAAGCAGACGGGCACTACGTAGAACCAGTTGAGGTAGACAATCTGGATGTGTACTCTGGTGAATCGTATTCCGTTTTGATAACAGCCAACCAGGATCCTGTCAACAACTACTGGGCAGCTCTGAACGTCCGAGGCAGGCAGCCCAAAACCCCCACGGGACTTGCCATCTTTAACTATCTTCCAAATCCCTCCACCAAGATCCCCACCGCGGCGCCGCCGCCGAGCCCGCTGTGGAACGACTACGCCTACAGCAAAGCTCAGGCCAAAAAGTTCGTTGCCCTGAAAGGACACGAAGAGCTGCCCCCTCCGGAATCCCACAGGCAGCTTATCTTACTCAACACGCAGAACAGGATCAACGGGTTCTTGAAATGGGCGATCAATAATATCTCGCTGGTTCCTCCACCGACTCCATATTTGGCCGCCATGAAATACAAAATCAAGGGCGCCTACGACACCACTCCGCCTCCGGACGTCTACACTCCCCGTGACTACGACATCACGAGTCCTCCTCCAAACCCCAACGCCACAGAAGGAAACGGAGTTTACGTATTCGGATTAAACGCCGTGGTGGACGTGATTCTACAAAATGCCAATTCTCTCACCGCCAATAACTCGGAAATTCATCCATGGCATCTGCACGGCCACGATTTCTGGATCCTGGCCTACGGGGACGGTGTGTTCGATCCGGCGAAAGATCCGAAGAAATACAACTTGGTGAATCCTCCCCTTCGCAACACGGTGCCCTTGTTCCCATACGGGTGGACGGCCCTGCGGTTTAAGGCCAGCAATCCAGGCGTATGGGCATTCCACTGTCATCTGGAGGCCCATTTATTTATGGGAATGGGGGTGATGTTTGCAGAAGGGATCGGTCGTGTCGGTAGCATTCCAAGATCCTCCATGGGATGTGGGTTAACCAGGAACAAGTTCATGCGCCACCCATAAACATGTTGAGAAATAAATCATTCTTTAATATCATTTACCGTGACTTTTGATCATGGTATAAAGTATATAATATTTTTAGGGTGAGAGATTCTATCTGCCCGTGTCTCTGAGCGCATCATTATGACCTCTTTTGTATCTTGTTCGAAGAAGACGGATGTTTGTTTTGTAGTGGAATAAAGAGGGCCAGGGAGATTAAAGCGTATGATATTGTATTTTGAATTTTTTTGGTTTGTAAAATGACGTTTATGTTTTTGGCAGCCATTGTGAGTCCAAAACGGGTCAGGTGAAGGTCATCGGAATGCGTCAGAAGGTCGTGCACATACAATAGAAATGATCCCTCATACCCTGCACACACGAGCAATATTAATGCGAAGCCCTACCTGTCCATCAATGGGTGTTTTTTCTCATTGTTCTGGTACATCGAATCAAACATATAATAAAAATGATCCTTCATATTCTGAGCACGTGAATAATATTCGAAGTCCTAACTGTCCATCGCTCTTATTGTCCATTAATAAATGTTTTTTCTCATTGTTATGGCACATGGAATTAAAACTTTAATATTTTGTACATATGTGCTTAAGCGCGTTTGAAGTTCCTTTTTATATGTTGTATACATTTTGTTGTGTAGTGTTTTAAATAATTTAGGTTGTGTACATGACGTGCTTAAGCATATTTGAAGCTCTTTTTGGTCACGTTGTATATATTTTGTTGTATAGTGTTTTAAACAATTTAGGTCTTTTAAAATTTCTATATAGTTTTTAAAAAAAAAGGTATTATATGTCTGGTAGGTTGGATTGTCATGTAACAATTAATGTAGATGAATTCGTATTAAAGTGATCCAAGTTTAAATTATATCAGTGATTGAGGTATTCATAACAAGGAACACAAAAATTATTTAGATGATTGAAGTGGAGTTTTGGGAACTTGAACCTACTTGTACCCCAGATTGGGTGTGGGCCTGCCAATCCCACATTAACATGTATAATAAATTTTATGTACTTTAAATTATATTATTCAATAGATTTATGCCACTTAATTAGATTTTTATTAAATTTTGAACTAAAAATGATTTCGTTTGTACAAAATATTCAAACTTTTTATTGAAACGTGTTTTTTCATTTTAATGTGCGCTATATATGAATAGGGCTTGTGGAATAATAGTACATAACAAAAATCAAAGGAAAATGAGGTGGTAGTTTATTATACATTGAAACATCGAATCTCTATATTAAATTAGTCATTTTAACATTAAAAAAATGTTGTTCCCTAAGTTAAGTGTAATGGTTAATGTAGAGATATTTTTGTCGAGCGACCCAGGGTCAAATCCCAAGCAATTAGGTTACCTACAATGGGAGACATAAAAGTAGCAAATTGGCAAAGTGAAGGTACAATGATTGAAAAATATAAATTGTATATTGACAAAATAGAGGTTTGACAAATTATCAATGCGGTGGTATGGATTGGTAAAGTGGAGGTATAGGGATTGAAACATAGAAATCACATATTGGCAAAGTGGAGGTTTGATAGATTGGTAAAGTGGAGGCTATGGGGATTGAAACATATAAATGCAGATTGGCAAAGTAGAGATTTAACAAATTGGTAAAGTGGAGGTATGGATTGGTAAAGTGGAGGTATGGGGATTGAAACAAAGAAATCACAAATTAGCAAAGTGGAAGTTTGATAGGCCGGTAAAGTGGAGAGCTCCATATTGGTAAAGTGGAGGTATAGGGATTGAAACATATAAATGATAGATTGGCAAAGTGGAGGTTTGATAGATTGGTAAAGTAGAGGGTACATGGATTGAAACATATAAATGACGGATTGGCAAAGTGGAGGTTTAATAGATTGGTAAAGTCGAGGTACATGGATTGAAATATAGAAATGGTAGATCAACAAAGTGGAAGTTTTATAGGTTGGTAAAGTAGAGGTATGAGGATTGCAACCCATGTTTGTATTCTAGATTAGGTGTTGGCCCATTAATATGACAATTAAATACATTAAAAAATATTTAAAAGAGGTTATTAACGAGCCTCGGTAGTAAGCAGGGTTGTTGCTGAAGCTTATACAAATAAACTATGGACTCTCACCCTATCAAAAGAGAGCACCATGGTAATGTGAGAGACAAAGTATTTTTTAAGGGCTATTTTTCGCTAATTAACTATTTTTTGACAAATTTACAAAATTTTAGATTCGCAAATGAACAATTTTTTGAAAACATATTCGCTACATTTTCCTATAAAATTCCTTTAAGTTGTTAAATTCACCAAAATACACATATATTAGTACTAAATTACATGTTTTTCCATAGAATTTATCTAACATACATATTTTTCATAGCTTTTAGCATAAAGATATTCACCTTCAAATAGACACTTTTTAGAAAAATCAAACCTTAAAAAATACCTTGATGAGGGAGCTTTTTACTGTGGTTCACATACATAAAAATATAATAATTTTTTTGAATTCTTGGGATCGAAGTTTCGCCCAACGATTTGAAAATTTTTCAGCTCTATCCAGAGAAATTTCCCCTACCCAATCAACTATATAAATACAAAGATAAATGATCCCATAAAACCGACAAAGCATGAAAACATACTTGTTACTCAAAAACTATAATTTTGTCTATAATACAAAATTATATATATATATATATATATATATATATATATATATATATATATATATATATATATTCACGGTTATAAATTTTTTAGCAGTAAATTTTATGTGAAATAGAAATATCAGTACGAAATATATTTTTTATAAATGACAAGTCTATGTTTAATCCTATTTGGAGGCAGCACGTCCATGGAGTTACGCTTATCAAGGCATCGGTTGCATAACTAGTCATGAACTATTTACAAAGTTTGATGTACACTTACGTGGGCACAGGAAAAGGTCAGGAAACAAGTCAGGAAATATAAAATAAAATAAAATAACGAAGTATATCTTCATAACATTTTTAAGTCCGCCATTTGGTTATTTAAATGGTATAATGGCACGATAAAAAGGCTTTACAAGCAACTAACAAAATCCAAACGTAACCATTTTTAGGGAAATAGGTGCAACCAACCTTTTTTTGAGGTTCAATTAAATTATTAAAAAAAGAGAATAATTCAAGATAACTTTTTCATTATATAGCATCCCTTTACAATAATGGTATTGTTCAAATAAATGACAGACAAAAATATAATATTACATTTAAGGATTTGAATGGGAGATTTTTACCTAACAATATATAGATGGATAAAGTGTTTATAGTTTAAGTGAGAGTTAGTTTCTTTTTTCTTATTGACCATAAAATAGACCAATATAATTAGTGTATAAATAGATGGATTTTTATTAAATTATATATATATATATATATATATATATATATATATATATATATATATATATATATATATATAATAATTCTTATTTTATTTTAAGTTTAGGAAATTGTATATTATATAATTTTAGTATAGAAAATTAATTTAAATTAAATTAAATTAAGTGTATATATAATATATTTCACCAACTCTTTTTAAGTGAAATTTAGGGAGATTCAAATAAAATGAATCTTATAATTTTTTGAAATGGGCTTTGGAAATTAGGTTAGATGAGATACTCCATATACAATGAAAATTTGTACGAACAATGCCCATGATAAAGGCCTATACTTAGATATTGAAGGATGTCCATCTCCATAAAAAAAACTCTCTTCCTTTTACAAGAAGAAGTAAAAATAATGTGTACTAAAAATTTCCCATTCCAAGAAAGAAGTCAATGGCAACCAATAATATGAAGATCTCTAAACTTGATCTAAAACTAAAGTGTTGTAGTGGTATGGGAAGATTGTGCACAATAAATAAAAATGATGCCACTGAATGAGATGTTTAAAGGAGGACATGGGCCATTCATTGAAATAATTTTCCATGTGAAGTTGAGGGAATGGCTAAAAAAACCCTCAAATATGAATATTGAGGATCTAAAATAAATACATGATCACCATTGATCTCATAAAGTGTGGAAGTGTAAAATAACTCACTAAGGGCATCCCATCAAAGTACTTCAAAATATTATAAGACAAAGGACCCATAATACATGGTGGGTGATCATTAAATTGAATTGAGATAGAATGTTCCAAAAGGGAAGAGAGAGGATCCACAAGACATGGTGGTTTATCACTGGAATGAGAAATACTAAAAGTGCCAAAAGAATCATTATTGACACTTACATGAGTGGAGACAAAATATTCTATAAAATAATTAAGACGATCAACACATGATGACTCTATAAGAGTAATATCATCTATGAAAAGAGTATGAATATGTAAAAAGACATCTCATGTCTAATAGAAGCTCATCCTACAAAGGAGGATCTAAAAAGAGGAAAGACATATTTGATAGGAAAACATCATCACAAGAGAGAGGAGATGTGGAAACTGTAATCTCACAAGAAGAGACTCCCATAAACTAAGGGTCTTATTACATATTATGAATAATTCTCCAAACAATGCAAGGAAACTCCATGTGCTTTATATGGTGGATGAGAGCCATGGAAACATTCATCAACAAGTGAAAAGAATAATGCCACATGAATTGAGCTAGACACTATACGAAACTAGGTTAGAAAGAGCAAGAATCCATCCATATAAGTAAGGAAAAAGGCCTCATGTAGTGAAAACATGTTCCATACATAAACTTAATAGTGCATGATTAGTCCTACAAATAAACATTGGTGGAGGTGAATCTGCCATAATGGTGATTTTTAGAAGAGCTCTCTAAACAAAAAATGAATGTGTCCACATGAATATAAACATAGAGAGAACACAAAAAATTAGAATAGAAACTATAATGTGCTTCAATGCACACATAAATGTTATAAGGGGTTCTTGAAAAACCCATCAAAACATGCTAGCTTATGTTTATGTGTGAATTAGGCTATATGTTCTAAAACGTCAGCATAAGTATATAAAGATTGAGTATTCATTCAGTTTAGAATTACATGTTTATTCAAAAAAAGCAAACTTAGAATTATACAGTTTGGGTATTCATGTTATATATATATATATATATATATATATATATATATATATATATATATATATATATATATATATATATATATATATATATATATATATATATATATATATATATATATAAGCAAAAATGAGTGTACACTATGCACATAATACATATAACAAGACATTCAGAAAACCCATAATCAGATCTTTATATTATTCTCTATCATTTTGAACTCTTTTCCTTTACAATTGATCACTATATATATAACATTCAAATCTCTATCGCTTCATATTCTATATTTACATTTCTAACTCAAATAAGTCTTTTCGTATTCTACATACTTTTGGGATACATACATAAGCTAAATACATACAAAAATATATACGTTATACAAATTGATATACATCGTACACTTGTCATGCATCTATACTCAACAATTCTACAATCCTAAGTTTACTACCAACACTTTTTCAGACTTAAATAGTTTTTTGGTCCCAAGACAAAGTCATATTTTTTTTTCCTTATACTAGAATTGGTAGAATTTCCTATACTCAAGGGTTGGTCTAAGAACATTACTTATGATAATTGATCAAAGTGCCATTTATTGGTGTTCACCTCTTGCACATTATTTAGCTATCCTTGTGGGTTTTAAACTAAGCAACGTACAAATCTACTTCACTTGCATAAATTGGCATAAGTAGGAGGCTATTTAGCCCTAAAATCCAAGTTAAAGGATATGGGGTTAAAAGGGTAGAGATAGCCTAAAACACAATGGTGATAAACTATCTCTATAATAGGTTAATTAATTGAAAACTTAGATTTATATCAAGTAGATTTGATCATTAAAGCACATAAATTTTCCCCACTTGGTGGCCAAATCCATCCAAATCCAAAAAGAATGGGGTTCGTTCTAACCCCCATGTGTACTTTTTAAATGGGCTTAGAAAAAAGGGGGTTAGAATGAAGGGGGTTCAAATGAAGGGTTTGAAATGTTTATGCTATGCATGTAATTAATTTCAATAAAGTAGCCAATGAAATGATGTATTTTAAGGGGGTTATAATGAATGGGGTTCATTCTAACCTCCTTCGTTCTAACCCCATGTGGCATCAAATCTTCACCCATTCAGGTGGAAAGCTATTATTGGCCTCAAATTTCCACTTCGGATATCATGTATTAGTGTGAAAAAATAAAATAAAAACATGTGGCAATACATATAAACAGGTTTTTTATGATCTTTCTAATAATATGTTTTTTCTAAATTTTGTTAATATTTAATATTTATTTTTATTTATTTAGTAAAATATACTTATTTATAAAATGAAGTAACATATGTTTGAGGCATTAGAAAAATAGGAGACTATGGTCAATTTTTTTTGAAAAATATCACTGCACTCGACTTTAATGTCTTTGTTCCAATGGTGAAAAAATCAGTCCATTATTAAAAAGTTATCCTACATTATGTCCATGTTTTTAGAATAACTTTCTAATAAATCTTGAGAAAATATTATGTTTTGAGAAAATTATGAGGAGAAATCAACTACTCAATAAAACTCTTTGCATAAAACATACACACTATGTATTTAGGTATTAAAAATTATTTTTTTATTTATTTATAAATATTATATGTAATCTACACTTAAAATGAAACATTTCATTAGTTTAAACCATTTTCACATTTTATATGGTTAAGTAACTATTATCTATACAAATTGAGAAATGTTCATATTTTCATTTGTTATTGTCCTCTTTGTACCAAGACACATTATTATGCTTCAAAATTTAAATATTGAGATATGCTAAAAATAGTAAGTACAACCAATGAGTGATACTAAAACAAAAGGAAAATAATGGTACTTAACTAGATTATTATATACACTTAGATATGATATGAAACATGCTATAAATAGACTGGATCTAGATTTTGGATTAGTTGTTAGATTTTGGATATTTGAATTTAGAAGCCTTGGACACTTAGGTCAACCTCAAATGGTTGTGTTAATGCTTTTGTCTAACTTGGATGTAGGTGTCATATATGAAATACCTACTAGATCTAGATGTGACCACCTAGGATATTATAGGTTATGTATTACCTTTGATTTGGTGTGCTCAGATTTGGATAATGGGATATCGTTCCATATCAATTAGTAAAACCCTAGTTCTTCATCTTCATAGTGACTATGGAAAAAATGGATTCTTGGGATCATGGTATCGAGTTAATCCTAAAGACCTATATATTACTGGTTGCTACCTACATAGCCACTACTCTAAAGAGGGCCCTAAACTAATGTAGTTCTCCCCCAATGTTTTGGATTATGTGTGCACCAGGGTACAATATGTGAAAAGCAATTACAATAATGACCTAGATTGTAACATGGAAAATAGGATTCATGGAATGTTCCTTCAACAATTAAGAGCTATAGATGTGTTATCCATATGACTGATATAGAAATAGGAGAAAATATGGAAGCTTTACTCACTTAAATTCTTGATTGAATTCTTTTGATATTTTTCCTTGTGAGAGATAAGAAGTTGTTAGGTCTATGCCAAGTGAATAATGAGTGAGTATTGATCACATATATATATATATATATATATATATATATATATATATATATATATATATATATATATATATATATATATATATATATATATATATATATATATATATATGATCAATACTCACTCATTATTCACCTGGCATAGACCTAACAACTTCTTATCTCTCACAAGGAAAAATATCAAAAGAATTCAATCAAGAATTAAGTGAGTAAAGCTTCCATATTTTCTCCTATTTCTATATCAGTCATATGGATAACACATCTATAGCTCTTAATTGTTGAAGGAACATTCCATGAATCCTATTTTCCATGTTACAATCTAGGTCATTATTGTAATATATATATATATATATATATATATATATATATATATATATATCCTTTTAGAGGATATATCCCATTAAAACACTTATATCGACCATAGGGATATGCTTTATTTATAAATTAGATGATTTTAGGGCGCTAAACACTTGTTAGAAAGATCATAAAAAACCTATTTATATGTAGTGCCACATGTTTTTATTTTATTTTTTCACCCTAATACATGGTATCCGAAGTGGCAATTTGAGGCCAATAATAGCTTTCCACCTGAATGGGTGAAGATTTGATGCCACATGGGGTTAGAACGAAGGAGGTTAGAATGAACCCCATTCATTATAACCCCCTTAAAATACATCATTTCATTGGCTACTTTATTGAAATTAATTACATGCATAGCATAAACATTTCAAACCCTTCATTTGAACCCCCTTCATTATAACCCCCTTTTTTCTAAGCCCATTCAAAAAGTACACATGGGGGTTAGAACGAACCCCATTTTTTTTGGATTTGGATGGACTTGGCCACCAAGTGGGGAAAATTTATGTGCTTTAATGATCAAATCTACTTGATATAAATCTAAGTTTGCAATTAATTAACCTATTATAGAGATAGTTTATCACCATTGTGTTTTAGGCTATCTCTACCCTTTTAACACCATATCCTTTGACTTGGATTTTAGGGCTAAATAGCCTCCTACTTATGCCAATTTATGCAAGTGAAGTATATTTGTATGTTGGTTAGTTTAAAACCCACAAGGATAGCTAAATAGTGTGCAAGAGGTGAACACCAATAAATGACACTTTGATCAATTATCATAAGTAATTTTCTTAGACCAACCCTTGAGTATAGGAAATTATACCAATTATAGTATAAGGAAAAGAAAATATGACTTTGTCTTGGGACCAAAAAACTACTTGTCATGCATATATACTCAACAATTCTACAATCCTAAGTTTACTACCAACACTTTTTCAGACTTAAATAGTTTTTTGGTCCCAAGACAAAGTCATATTTTCTTTTCCTTATACTATAATTGGTAGAATTTCCTATACTCAAGGGTTGGTCTAAAAACATTACTTATGATAATTGATCAAAGTGTCATTTATTGGTGTTCACCTCTTGCACACTATTTAGCTATCCTTGTGGGTTTTAAACTAACCAACATACAAATCTACTTCACTTGCATAAATTGCCATAAGTAGAAGGCTATTTAACCCTAAAATCTAAGTTAAAGGATATGGGGTTAAAAGGGTAGAGATAGCCTAAAACACAAGGGTGATAAACTATCTCTATAATAGGTTAATTAATTGCAAACTTAGATTTATATCAAGTAGATTTGATCATTAAAGCACATAAATTTTCCCCACTTGGTGGCCAAGTCCATCCAAATCCAAAAAAAATGGGGTTCGTTCTAACCCCCATGTGTACTTTTTGAATGGGCTTAGGAAAAAGGGGGTTAGAATGAAGGGGGTTCAAATGAAGGGTTTGAAATGTTTATGCTATGCATGTAATTAATTTCAATAAAGTAGCCAATGGAATGATGTATTTTAAGGGGGTTATAATGAATGGGGTTCATTC